>JANSTV010133814.1:0-17506 GCA_027564135.1 Lestremia cinerea
ATACGATGCGATGCAACGGCAATGATCCATCCAAAGCTATGTACAGCGCACAGGCTCTCTCACCCCTCTCTCTCTACCATTCTACTTTCGGTTAACTGAATTTTATCTTCTTTATCCATATTACATTATGGTTATTGTTATTGCTATCATTATTGATATTATGAAGCAAACGTTGGCAATTCAACAACAAGAAATCAAGCAAAACATTATATAGAAATGTGGAATGGTGCACAGAATAGAATAAAAATATAAACAAAAATAAAAACGCAACAAGTTTTATTCCGAGTAGAAATACATATGCCCGAACTGAGCTGAGCTGAAACGGAACGAAACATAGACTTGCACAAGATAATTCCAAAAAGTATTTTGCCAGTTTGTGCGCTGCAAGTTTATTTTTCTTTTGCTATGCTGAGAAGAAACATTTTTTGGTTTTTTGGCCAACTAAAACTCGTTCTTTGCGTATAATAACGAAAAATTCTTTTTCATTTTGTATCGGTTCAGCGCTTTTATCTCTTTTTCTCCTTTTTTTTCTCTTCAATTTTTGTTCCGTTTTGTTCTTGTTTTTCCTCTAAGCCGGCTATTGGATTTTTGTTGTGTTTCCTTTGGTGATTATGACAAATACAACGCCAATGAAGGAGACTAAAATGACAGGTATGACGATGAAAACGATGCCAATGATGCCAATCGTGGTGACGGTGTGCCTACGACAATGAAACATCAGTCATTTAACCATTATGTTCTGTGTTGCTCCCACTGCCACTGCTTGTTGTTTGGTATCGGTTGAAATTGAACAAATGTATGATAAAATGATGACAATAATAAGCAAAATAGAAAATCAAATCTACAAAAGAAGTGCGGCTGCACCGTAAATGAGCAAGCAAAAGGTGAAATCAGAACGTCGAATTTATTTAAATATTGCGGTAGGTAAGTTATTTTGTACTTCGGAATGGTGCATGCCTCATAGCTGTTTGTTTGTCACCTGCGTTCAGCTAGTGAATTTTGAGCCTGTCTTTGCATCAATGCAAAATATTATCTAATGCGCTTATTTTCGCTTTTTCGATGGATGCCGCTTAAAATCGAGCAAAAAATGTTGACCCATTAAGACCAAACCAAGTCCAGTATGCTCATGTCAAAACACACTGATCCGTCTCCAATGAGCGTAATGAGAAACCTAAAAAACGCCGATAGTGCAATGAGAAAGTTCATGGTCAAGGGAATGCGAGTTTCAAGCAGGCATATTGCGCTGGACAAAAGACAGCAGCCATAAAATTACATTTGATTATACGTCTATCGACACATGCGATTTTAACATACATAATCCACGATGATTAGCCTTTTTCGTTTGTTTTCAAAATGGCAAGACAGATGGATTGAATCTATCTTCTATCCATTCCATTATACCGCGCATGGTGGACGTATGAGATTGTGGAAATATGTCAGTCGCAAATACAAACAAAGATTGTAAATATGAGTTGATGTTTAGGGTTGAGTCATGCTGGATGGGTTCTGTGATACATATTTTTGAAATGTGAAATCGTTCGCGGGAGAAAGATGGGGGAGGGAAAAAAGAGAGAGAGGGGGGGGGGCGCACGGTCGCTTGGATGCGCATGATGTAGACAATGCACAACGCCGAATCGATAAAACGGTTCTGACCAATCTAATGGAAAAAAAACCATCGCTCTTTCAGCTGTCTCACAGCGAATCGTTATTAATATTGAAATAATATTTAAACACCGCACGGTTTCTTTTTCGTTCAATACGTCAATTTTTTTCTATTATCTTTCTTGCAATTTGATTAAAATTACTATTGGCAGCTTTATTTGATTTAAAAAATTACTAAATGTAGCTTCCTTAGTACAGATATTTCATGTTTATTTTCATCGAACGGTTGAGTTTCGTACACAATCAATGAATTAACAATAATGAACGGATATGAAAAATTAGTCAATCAGTTATTTGAACGTATAGTCGATGATTTGCTCGACATAATGATGGGGGCTATGCATTATTTATATTGAATTCCTATAGGTTTTCCAACACCCCTCAAACCATAATTTTCTTTCAAAATCATTCTCTTTGACACTTCTATTCGACTTCTATTTCAGTTGTATTTCCAATCGATTAGAATCGTACCACTGAATTATTTCTATTTGAGCTTTTGTCCGAATCGATTTTAATGGGAGTTGAAAATTTCAAACAGTATTTTCCGTTTAAATTCGTGCATTTTAAACGCTTTTAAAATTATTATTATTATTAATTATTTTGAATAGGAAAATTTATCGACTATTTGAGAGGTGCTAGGCGCACAGAGGGGCTTTTACCTTATACTATTGTAGTATTAGTTCAGCCGGGCATGTACGAAAAACTCGTATGATCTCGATCATTTGAGCTATGATTCATAATTGTTGATTTTGGGCCATCACGTGAAACTACCTACTTGAAATAAAACAATCCAAATGATGTATGCGCGGGTATCGGGGGTAGCAGCGCAAAAAAATGGAATTGAACTGAAAACCACGTGCATCAAATCATACCAAATTTCACATGGCCAAGTTAATAGTTGCTTTGTTTGTACTGCTTCTTCCGAATCATTTTTGAGTGTGAGGCACAAACAACAGGACATGATTTGCCAAAATAAATAGAAAACAAATAGAGAAATATTCAGTTTTGTTCAAGAGCACTCAAAAAATTATCATAAACTGATTTTTCGGCTATTCATTATACTTTTGTTGAATACTTTTCCATTTGTTTTCACACTTATCGATTTAAAACGAATTGTTTTCAAATAATTTTACCGTTGTCTCGGCGTGTTATGTTTTTGTCATTCTTCGTCTTGGAAGGCTAGGGAAGGCTGCATTGGTTCTAGAATCGCCAGACCTAACACCCCCACCGAGACAACGCCAAGGTAAAAAAATGGTTCCAAGCCAACGCTAAGACGACTCTAAGACAACTTTTCTGACTATTTTCAAAAGGGCAATTGAAAATCGTTCGCTTTTCCTGAGTCAAAATTTACTTTCGACCACAGCATTCGTTGCCGGGACGCAGAAATGTGTGCGTGTGTGTGCGTGTGTGTGTGTGTGTGTATGCGTGTGTGTGCGTGTGTGTGTGTGCTTTGTAAACTGTTGTCGTTTCAACACTAAGGAGTGGTCATTTTCCGTCACTAATCATATAAGCTATTTACGCTATTCGACTATTCGGTATTGATTATTGCAAAATAACTTGACTTATTGTCATTTTGCTGTTGGGTTGCGCTCACCGTTTTGGTCACATTGCCTCGTTACCGTTTACCATATGGTAACACGGAGTACACAACAAATAAATGTTAAATAAGCATATTTCCACCTTTTCAATTGAAGGGTTTCCCCATTATTTTCCATTTCTGTTCTGAATGGGTCTTGTTGTTGGGTTTGCTTTCATTAAAATGTAATAATTGCATATTTTCGGCCAAGAGGGTATTCATGGTGCGCATGTTGATACATTCGTAATCTTTTCTCCGACTTGCAATTTTTAACTCAGGCGAGGTGAGAATAAGCACCTTCCCCCAAAAAAACAACAATTTATTGTAGTGTTATTTGCCTCGTTGATGAATCTTAAGGAGTCTTCTTCAATCAACTCTGTGTTAAATACATATGTAGTTGAAACCAATGAGAGCTTGCAAACCACTCATTCTACATTTTTCCTACTCCGAAATCATTACAGTCTCCCTATTATTTCCTGAATAACACATTGGCTTACTAAATGCCTTTGCAGCTTGAACTATCTAATGTCTAATGTGCAATTCTAATTTGAAACAAAAGGAAAAAGCCAGTGTGTTTATGCTCGCCTACTTTACATTTTGCAATCGGTTACTTTCACGCTGAATGAAAATTGGCATCCCCCTGAAGTATCTCCTGGTAACTTGAAACAAAAATTATTTTATTTGTGCTGAAATTGCGGTTTCTACGTTGAAAACTATGAAAACTTGACTACTGTTGGTAATGTGCATTTATGTTGCCACACAATTATCAAATGGTAGGACGACTGAACGAGAACGAGAGGGTTCATCTCACATATCGGTGCATGTGTTGAAGATTTCTATGATTTGCAGCCCTTTCAACATGCCGTGTGATTGTTGATGTTGTTGTTCTCGTTTATTTCAATTCGTTGCTGCTCCTGCTGCCTCTGTTTTCAAAAACAAATGCGAACTGCAGGTACCTAGGCATACATTTGCGTTTTAATGTACACTTTTTTCCCATATTTTTTTTATTTCAGCTGAATCGCGTTCTTTTGATCTTAACATGCATGGATACATTGGCGTATTTTTTATATTCCATAACCACACTTTGTTTACCGTTGGAATGAGAGGCCGGATAATATCCCCTTCTTTGAAGGCCATTCTGAAAATTCATATAAGTAAAAAAAAAAACCACTAGAATCATCCTGATCGGTATATCCTAATTCAAGTTAAGCAGCGCAATGTTCTCTAAAGTATTTCATGTGGGGGGCTACTCCACTTTGCGCTTTTTCTTAGTCTGGTTTAATGTCGAGCAGAAACCTTCATTGCAGCATCGAAATTCGGTCGAAAAATATCGGATCATCGAAATATCTTTAAAATCTTAGGCTTCTCGCTGGCTTTGTCATTTACATCAATTTTCCGATATTTTCCGCTGAAGTTTGTTTTTCCTGAAATTGCTTCTCAGCGTTACCAGCCCTACGAACACGACACTAAATCATTTTGAATGAAAACAATTATAAACAAGTGGAGAATTACCAAATATGACCGAGGCTAAATTGAGATGTATGCACTGCATACCGCCCCTGAATTTTGAGCGTTCTGATTTTGGACAACCCCCGTAGCTCTCAGCAGAATACAAATTTGAGGTTAGGCGAGCCAAATGTGTTTCGAATCGAATGAAATTTTGAAAAGTTGTTGGGGAGGGTCCCCCTAATCCTTAACCCCAAAAACGAGTGCGACTATGATTTTCGTAAATTTTGAATCAATACGCGTCGATAGAGCTCAAACGGATCAAGAAAATTTCAAATTGAATATCCGCATACCCGGTATTTCCGATGCATCATAACAAAAAACAAAATATCTTGAAATTTTTAGTTTTTCATTCATTTTAATTTTTTTGTTACTCAAACCACGAAGACAATTTTTGGGGTCAAATGTGATTTGAAATTAATGAATATTTTGGGGTTCATTGAATCAAATCTGTGCTACCGAGGATATTATGACGTACAGTATAAAGACGAAATGTATATAAAAACAATAACAATTTAGTTGTGCGCTGCCCATGACTCGATTAGGCACGATTGAATGTGCTAAAGCCGGCCTATGACATGCGTATCTGTTTCTCTGGCCTTGCTGAGTGTGGTAAGCGATTGTCTGGAAGAGAGCGAATTCCGAACGAACCGAACGAGTTTCAAACTGTGGAGAGTTTGCGAGTCGTCACCACCCAGCATGCCAACGGGCCGTAACCAGGCACCTGCAATGAGATTCATTAATGAAATTCATTCCAGTTGGAGTGTAACGATCTCAATCACCATAATGAAGATGGAACAGCTGCCATATTGCTCCGGTGAAGGCCAAAGTGACCAATTGGACGAGCACTTGAGGATGCCGAACGGCGAACGTGACAGACTCCCTGATACCAACGCCGAGAATAATGGTGCTCCACCAGTTCATGGTGACATAAGTCATGTCGCGAGCTCGCGCATTCACTGTACTCGGTTGCGTGAACGGTTTAATCGAATCAGGGGTCGTTGATTTCAATTTTCCACAATTTGACAGTTGACTATCTGTGGTGCTCGATTCCACGAGAAGCAAATTAAATGATGAGGAGGGAACGTATCGTAACATCGTCTGCGCCGTCGAACGGTTTTGGGTGCGTCAAGGGGTGTTTTGGTTTAGAGATTGTTTCGCTAGAATGAGATTATTCACGCAATTGCTCTTGACCCGCCCAGCACCGGCAGGAACAGTTGTTGCGCCGAGTGCTTCTGAAAAACATTGCCATAGCTGAATTATAAGAGCAAAGAGTGCACATCTGAAGGTAAAGAGCGTTGGTTGCGAGAGCGTCTCTAATGCATGGGATGATGAAGCCTCCCAGCTCGACGATTCTGCCGGCGGATCCCGGTCCCACCCATAGCCGCCTCCTCCATTCAACTATCCCGACATTTATTTTGAATTTAAGTATCTAGCGCCACCTACTAGTCATAATTTTCAAATTTCCTGACACACAGTTGGCGCGGTTGAGCTCCGACGAGTGAACGCAGCCATTGTGAATGACTGTAAACGCAAACCCATTGTGAACGGCTCAAAGCAAAAAACCTTGTGTATTCAATGTGATTTTATCATGGCTGCAGTTACTAAAGACCAACTTCGAACAGAAATACATGGTAAGTTAATGAAAATATGCGACGCATTCATCAAAAATAAACCATTGGAAATTTTCCATGTGGCGATTTTCTCGAGAGATTTTGGGCGAGTCGTCATTAGATCGAATGTAGAAAATGCATAATCAACGTGGTTATAGTGTGTGCCGGTGTACGCTTTCACAATTTTGTTTTCGGTGTGTGACATTCAATCAACTGATAATATTGGCTTTGACGACGCTGTCCATATTTATTTACCTTCGAACAGCGTATTTCTCGTAATTTTGTCTACCTTCCGGTGACTCCTTATTCTCAGAGAATGCCAGAGGCTTAACCATAAATACCATCATGTTCGGAATTTGGTTGTGTGTCAATGAAAACGCTAACATCATTTTAATGTTTGGCGCATAATTTCAGCTGAATGCTAATGAAGATATGAAGTGGCATTATCGTGTCGTGGTTGGCATCACTTTTCAATCCACATTCTGAGAACAACGCTGCTATGATTATGACGAACTAAAAACATCATTGTTTCCGTTCAACTAAATCCGATTATTGATATCAATTGATTAATTGACCATTTTGATAAACAATTCACAGCCATCCTCAAGGATGCCGATCTCGAAACGACTTCATCGAAGAAAGTTCGTACAGAGCTTGAGAGGAAATTGAACTGCGATTTGAAGGCTCGCAAGAAAGAGATTGATGGCCTTGTCATGGACTACGTAAATTCACAAAACAACGACGATGAATCTGAAGAAGAATCTGAATCGGAAGATTCAGAAGAGGAGAGAAAACCAAAACGAGATTCAAAAGCACCGGCATCCAAGAAACGTAAGGCTGATTCTAGTGGTGGTAGTGGGTCGGACGCCTCAGAAAACGACTACAAACCTAAGAAGAGTTCATCGAAAAAATCCAAAAAGAAGAAAAACGACTCTAACTCAGATTCGGATAGTGAGGCATCCTGGAAGAAGAAGAAGACCACATCAAAAGCACCAAAAAAAACTGGTGCTGGCAAGGGACGAGGCACGGGTTTCACTAGACCATACCAATTGTCACCTGCACTCGCTGCTGTTGTTGGCGCTGACTCATTGCCGAGACACGAGGTTGTTAAGAAAGTGTGGGCCATCATCAAAGAACGTAACCTGTACGATCCAAAGAATAAACAGTTTGCCATTTGCGACGAAGAACTTCACACAGTAATGGGTGTCAAACGATTCCGGACATTCGGCATGCTGAAATATCTCAAGTCCCATTTCATCGAGTAACTTTCAACCATCATTTGGCAATCGACTGATTTGCAGCCAAAAATAACAAACTATTTTTTTGTTTTGGAGCATTCACAATTTAATTCAGTTTTTGTGTGTAATCACTGGCTAGTGTTCGCGTCCTGGGCTGTGCAACCAATTCAAATCACAGAAAAAATGCCATAATTTATTGATGAATACCCATTTCGCAAATGAAACAACACTGTACTAATTAAGAACCGCGATTTCGGTTGTTAATTCGAGGATATGTCTCTTCATTCTGAAGCTCTAATTGGCAATTTCTTTTCTTTTCATTTCAATTTTTCATTTTTCCATTTTTTTATTTTTTTTTTTTCATTTTTTCATTTTGTCATACGAGCCACAATTCCCAATAATCAATCTTCAATGGAGATCTTTGTGACAACTAGGAATCGCTTGATTTTCAATAATATTGAAATTTAAATACGAAATAGGATTTAACTCAAGTATTATTCATCATAATCATCATTGCAAGTATTATTGTGGTGAATAATATCGAGTAAAAAAACATGACAAAAATATGATGTTATTTGGGAGTTGAAGAGACAAACAAATAAAACTTTTTGAATTTTGGACGAATATAACTTCAATCGATTTATTTTTTTTTACTTTAGCTTACTGACGATCGTGTGAATGGGAATATGAACTGTCTTCAAGACTGTTTTCAAAGTCTGTCTTCCAGACTGTCTTCTAGACTATCTATCATCGTCCTAGTGCCGTTTGGGTGAATTTCGTGCGACGTTCACGGATATTTGCCAATTGAACGGTTTTTCGATGAACCTTCCAAAGGTTCCATTCGTAATGCGGATCTTTCTTGTAAGGAATTGGATGAAATTCAGTTTGAGTTTCGACCTCTCGCCTTGGTCCCACGTTTGGCTTCTTTTGAGTGATGTTATCTTTCAAGCCCGCCAAAATATCCATCACATCTAGATATTTTATCAATTCTGGATTTTGTCTCACGGTTTCGATAGCCCTTGCCGTAATCCTGAAGCAAATGATTGCTAAATTTCAGTTATTTGCCTGAGAAATTAACAGGGAACAACTCACTCGTCTGGGTTGTCTGCAAAGAGCCGAGCAACTTGAAATGATCGGAAGGCATAAAGTTTCGATTTAAATTTTGCCAAAACGACTGCCGGGTCAGATTTGAGCAAGAGTCCATTGCAATTAGCCAGCGTCCATAAGCAAAATCCACCATATTCGATCTTGTCAGTCTGCTGGTTTTCAAGAAATTCAACGCCCATTTCTTGGCCGTTTAGTATAGGACCATTTCCCCCACGTTTCTCGTTTTCCTCTAGGCGATTAACTTCGATCTCGACTTGGCAACTGCCCGTCCACCAAGGCGAATCATCAGAGAGATTCATTATTTTCTCCTGAAGCAAGCTGATCTCCGACAAGATATACATTTGGCATCGGAGCTCATGAAAGGTGTTGGCGAGCGCAATGAATTTTGGCTTGGACATAGAAAAACAAACAGAATACACGAATTTAGCTTCTTAATAAATGACAATGACTTACGAAAATACTCTCCGTAGGAACGGCCACCCGGCATACGACAGTTTTGTGAATAGCGTACAAATGCGAGCGGAAAGTCTTCAAGTCAATCTCAATCTCACTTTTGATGCTGGAGAATGTTGTTGCGATATCTTGAAGGAATTTTTCTCGTTGTCGGAACAAAGCCAGTGTTGTGCGCAATTTATTGAAAAGTTCGTCGTTGAGAGCGATTTCATCCATCGTTTTTTGGGTGAAGTATCTCCTCAAGTTGATTGTCAATGAGTCAATCGAGTTTTGAGTCTCTTTCAGGGACACATTCACACTCGAACTAATTGCTGAACAACCCGACATCAGGATTTCGTCCACTGGAATAGAAGCATATCGTTTGACATCCTTGGCCGACGTAAAACGCTTTCGCACATACTGTCCACAACGCCTTCGCTACAATGCCCGGAATCCTTGTTGAAAACTCGAATCCCACAAACAATATCACGCAGAATAGTCAACGACTCCAGTTTCTCTTTCTCGGGCAAAGCGAGAAATTCGATTAAATCATTCTTGGACATGACGCTCTTTAACGCATTCAATGTATCTTGCATAACTGCTGTCTTCGAGGGTTCACCCAAAGAATTGTGGATGATGATGTCGATCGCCAGTTTATTGAAACAGTTCTCTAATTGTTCCTTCGTATTGGCGTCCATGGCGAGCACATTTTGAATAACTGGATGCATTTTTCGACTAAGTTGCCGCTTGTACTTATTTCTGATGCGACCCCTGTCAATAGAATTTAGCTCCATCAGTGATTGCATCTTCAACATTTGGGCAACGCACGAGTTTTCTGGAAAAACACAAAATAGAGATCCTCTCGTTCAAAAACCGTCAAAGTTACGTGTAAGTGGTACCTGTCAGCAAATGCACGCATCTTCGAATCAAATCGTCGATTAATTGGCGGTCAAAACTCGAACGCAATGAATAATTTGGGTCAAGGTGCACCAAATGAACCAACATAGTCGCTAGATGGACATCGATTGGAATTCTTTGCGTTAAACATTCTCGAATAACTTCTTCGGAAATGTTTTGATATAAATTTTCAGAATTCATCTTTCGAGGAAATCGAATAGACTGTTTGAGAGGTTGCTAAGGCGACCAGCTCGCTAAAAAGCCTTGAGTTATTCGATGTCTGCCTCCCAAAACAATTATTAACTCGTTGCTTCCAGACTCGTCAAACAGATTTTTCCAAACGCACGCACTTGACATCCATCGCACCCGGGAACCGTCATCATTTATCGCATTCTACTGAGAAGAATTTTTAGAAGTCCAAACTGACCATTAATGAACTGTGGAAGGTCTATAAATCTCACCTGTTGGCGCGAAAGCGATCGCTGTTGGCTCTATTCGTGAAAATGCGAAACTATCAATTAAATCAGTCAATGAAAGTATGGGATGATGCCCGTGTGTTGAAAGGCGATGACATCGAAAAACTGAAGAGCGTTCAAACATTACAAGAGCAGAAGCATGTTCGTGTTTGTTGTTATTCCCATAAAGTTCCAGCCATGCAACAAGCATATAAGCTTGAAGGAGAGACAGCATGCTGAAACACATGATGTATCATCAGCTGGTTCAAGCAATTAATTCTCCTGCGGGCTCTTTAATCAAGGTATTGAAACCTCTCGAGATAATTACGGACTAAATTGAAGCAATTTATAAAAATAGGATTGTCAATAGCCGCGCCATCTGTTCGCAAAGTAGGAGGGAGAAACCGTGCTTCTGTGAAAGCTGAGCCTGCTGCTTCTTCTTCATTCGCTTTCTATTTTGTCGTAGCGTTGAAGCTGTAACCAACTTCATTCCGGTGTCATGCAATCTCACTGACAGAATAAATCACGCACACAATCAACCTACAACAGTTCATTTCTCATTTACATATTGTTTAGTTCGGTCACTAGAAACCAACAAGAAACGACCAAATATCTATCAAAATACCAAGTCAGCGACATTTTGCACGCGCAAAATAGGTGAATTGGATTTGCTCCAATAAAGAGTGAACAAATCGCAACATATTCGATTTTGGGAGCAGTCACAATATCCTGATAAAAAGTTAACAAAATGGGTGATATGACAAATGCAATTAATTGGACAATAAGCGACGTTGAAAAATGGTGCAAACGAGAACAAATTGATGACAGAGTGTCGAAACAATTGCTATTATTCGAAGGAGTTGATGGAAAAAGCTTGTTAGCGCTAAACGAAACAGATATTCGGGATTTCAAATTGAAATACGATTGGTTGCGCTTAGGTGATTTGAAACATTTGTGGATATCAGTGCGACTATTGCAAAAGGAGAATCATGTAAATTTAGTGAATTTAGGTTTAATTGAGAATTATGGAAATTGCTTAATCGGAGGCTATTCAAACCAATTGTCGCATCATCATCAACTACCCCACCAGCACCATCATTGTTCGGGATGTTCGGATTATATGCAGGACATAGATCGCAGCTCACCACCACTGTCCATCGACGGACGAGCGACCAGCATCAAACCAGAAATTTTCAAAACCATGATTAGCTTAGGTAAGGACATCGACAGTGAGAAGTGAGCAAGTGAATCGTATTTGAATAAGATAAGTAGACTTGCATCTTGTCATTTGTCAACACAATAACATTGTTATTACGTTTGCAAGGTTGAATATTCATAGAGAGCAACACCACTATTCAAATGTTGATTATAATAAAAGGCTCTTAGCATTCGACTATTTAAATGCTATTTCCGAATGAAAAAAATAAAGCGACTAAGAAATTTAAAAAGCTCAGCAGCTCAACTCATAGTTGATCGCATACAACAGACATGCTCTTCGTCCGTGAAAAACGAATGAAACGCGAAGCTGGTCAGAATGATAACGAAAACACAACTGGCAGATGAGTTTTTGGAAACCGAGGCACGCGGAAATCTAATGACCAGCAGACAAGGGTTTTCAAGTAGGCAGAACGCAGCCTCGAGAACAATTTCAATTTTTGAGGTGAAACAGCTGATTGTGTGATGCAGAATCACCATTCGTTGCTGATTCATTCGAAGCAAAAACAAAAGAAAGAAGAAAGAATCTAATAGCCGACTATGAAACATTGTCTTGATTAATCGAGTTGGAGCTAAATTATTGAGCGAAAATCGCACCCAAATCCACCATGACCAAGAAATAAATAGTTTAAGAGAAAGCACGAAAGTTACTACTTGTTTATTAATGATTGATTTTACGACAGCCGGGCAATGGCAAGACATGACAGACCATCAATTCGCGAGGTTTTGGTTTTTTGCCGTTTTGCGTTTGAAAAACGAAAATGACTCTCATTCGTGCTATTACTCACGTCGATGCTGCGATCTGAAGCGAAATGATATGGAGAGGGGACGGCGCTGATTGGCATCGTAATTGTTCGATTGCTAAACTCTGTCTACGCAACTGAGAAGCGCACAAAGCAGAGACAATACGAGTTTATTATTCAATTTGTGTGCATAAATTTCGGCGATTCGACTCAGATTCCTTGATTGTTTGTTGTCAATCACGTAATGGAATAGTCGGCAATAATGATGATGCCGAGAAACAACGTCAGTGACAATTTTTTCGTAAATTTTGTTTTTTTTCAATTCCGACGAAAGGCCATCAGAAAATCTCATTCGCACCATCATTAGATAACAATGTGCTTACTGGCGTTCATTTGCACGGTACTGCCATGAATGTGACTCATGATTTGATAGAGCTGTATTGAAAGAAATAACAAATGGAATGTAACGCTGAAAACGAACAAAATGCCAGCATAAAAATAAAATTGCCAAAGTATTAATTTTTATCAAAATCTCGGCGAAATGATAAATATTTACTTTCCAGAAATTTGCTGTGAAAATATCGGATCACAGTTGGAAAGACATTAAATGAGCCTTCGACGATGAGTAATTGCCAGTGCCGCACAGTGTGGGACTGGGTTTGTGTGTGCGAATGGCACACAATACAAACACACGGAAAGGCCATGCAACTATTCGAAATTTCTTTATAGAAAAAACAAAATAAAATAAAATGCCTCCAATCTGTGAAATGTCATTCTCTATTCGTTGCGAAGTGAGAACATCTATAGATTAACCGAATCGAAAAAAAATCAATTCGATAATAGTTTGATGACACATAACCTTGAGCTATTCTGGTCTCTGGTTGATATCGCGGCCTGTGAATGTTATGTTATGTCAATAAGTGGAATTCGATGAGCACAACTCGATTGAAGATCTTTCATAATTGATTTGGCGCGTTTTCAGTTGTTACAGATTTATCCAAACGAGCTTTTGAACCCGAAGTGGTTTATGCGATGGTGATGCGAGCACTGAGAAAACGTTGGCAGTCTCAATCCCGTTTTCGAAGAGAGTGATCTAGTTAGCATCTTTTCCGCACAACCAGAATTGATTCCCACAAATTTGATCATTCTCATAATTCTCAGTAAAAGCATTGTATACTTGTCGTCGATGGAGGTGGATTGAGTTTCCATATTTCGTTTTGCTACATTTGCGAAATTTCGTGTTGTCATGATCACACATGACATGATCACAACTGGACGAAGTTTGTGTCTGTGTCTGTTTGTGTGTTTGATTTGCTTGTACGAAATCCGTGCAGTTCAATTGATTAGCAAATAGATAACACGATCGGCGGTCAATTTGAGCATAATCGACCGAGATTGCCATTATCAAGGAGCGTTTCATATCAAGTGCGTTGATACTTGACTTACGTGCCTTTCCAAAGTACATTACAAATAGCAACAAACCCGTCACACGTTTCTATTCAAATGCAACAAACGTCAAAATTTTATGAAATCAAAACAAATGGAAGGCAAGTTGATTCAAATTATTTACGTTTATAAACGTGCGTTGATGAACTTGTGCGCAATGACCTGAAGGAGAAGCAGGCTCTCAGATAATTTTGGCTGAGTCAGCTTGTAATTGAGGTCAATGAACTGACTATATTTGATCCCTCCATTACCCGAAAGCTTTCTCTCAAACTCTAGCGATTTGTTTGTTTATTCTTTCCATTTTTTTATTTACGGCAAAGCAGTGATTCGGAGGATGAGTTTCTTGTTCAAACCGATGGCAATAATCATTTCTGATTTTGTCAATTAAAAACGACTAGAAAGTTAATTTAATGAAAAGCAACACCCAAATCAAACAGGGTGATGATCGCATGAGATGCTTTATCAGACAAACTAATCGCATCAATGAATCTATTTTTGCCTCATTGGAAGGAGGAACTCGAATTGAGAATTCGCGCTGCCAGACACCTGTCATTCAATCCAAAAATTCAATCATAATTTCGATCGAATCATTCCCTCGGAAATTCATTGAGTTGAACTATCCACACATTTCACATTTGAAAAGCTCAACGACACTTTAATTATCATCGGCATAATGGACTTTGACAAGGCGATCAAGCGATGGAAATTTAGAGGTGCTTTCCAAAACACATTGAACATGTTTTACTTATTGATTTGACGATTGTTTTCGGACAACATCGATGAGGAGTTTATTCTTCTGGGAAATTGTTCATGATTTCATTCAACGGTGTTCATCTTACTTCCGTTTCAGGTTACGCATTTACAGTCACATGGATAACTGCTTTCGTGATGGTGGTTGTGCATGAACGTGTTCCCGATATGAAACGCTATCCACCACTTCCAGACATTTTCCTAGACAATGTGCCACACATTCCCTGGGCATTTCATATGTGCGAAATAACCGGAACCTTATTGTTTTTGATATGGGCGGCCGTATTGATTGTTCACAAGCATCGATTCGTTTTATTGCGACGTTTTTTTGCATTGTCTGGTACGGTATTCTTACTGCGCTGTGTCACCATGCTTATCACATCGCTGAGTGTTCCGGGAACACATTTGCAATGTCGACCCGACGACTATAAAGTGGATGACTCAAAGTAATATTCATTGAAAGCATTTGATTTTGGTCTTTTTATGAATTTATCAGAAAATTTTAATTCAATTTTTTTTCCATTTGGACACAGTTTGCCGCTCCTCGAGGCATTGCTTGTGAGAATATCGCGGGCCTACACAATATGGAGCGGTCTGGGAATGTCAATACAAGGTGTTCGAACGTGCGGTGATTATATGTTCAGCGGACACACTGTCGCATTGACAATACTGAATTTTTTCATCACCGAATGTAAGTAGCCGAGCCGAGAAATCACAGAAAAATTGATCACCATTGAACTTTGTACATTCGAATAGATACTCCTCGCCATTTGTATTTCTTGCACACACTGACGTGGCTGCTGAATATGTTTGGCATATTTTTCATATTGGCTGCCCATGAGCATTACTCCATTGATGTTTTCGTAGCGTTTTACATAACATCACGGCTCTTCCTGTACTACCACACTTTGGCGAATAATCAGGTACCCAATGAAAGCCTAATGCCAATGTTGAAAGCCTGCCAGATGCATAGCTTCTGCCAGAGCTCGGTTGTTCTACTGGTTTCTTTTTCTTCTTCTTTTTTTTTATCAAAATCGTTAACTTTCTTCTCTATTCAAGGCACTAACATCTCATGACTCAACACGCACAAGAATATGGTTTCCAATGTTCAGCTACTTTGAAAGTTCCGTGGATGGGATCATCCCAAATGAATACAGTTCATTGGAAAGCATTTGCCAAGAGATGTTCTCATGTTTGGTATGTGTCAAGGATTGTTGTATGTTGACGGCCCGACGTTTCTGGTTGGCCCAAACACAACTGACACCCCAATTACCAACACGACTATTTCGTTTACGTTCAAAAGATCAAAGTCACAAAATTGCCACAACATCATCAATAACAACAACAGCAACAACAAACACAACAACAACAACAAATGAAGTATCTGCAACAATAGAAGGATTAAACAACAAGTCAACATCGACAAGCACAACGTCAACGCCAACATCAACAACATCGACGAATCCATCGCCCACAGCAACCACCGATAACATTAATAATTTAAATAATTTCAACAAACTGAATAATATCACAACAAACATGAATAATAGGAAATTGCAAGGCAACGGTAAATTATTGGTGTTAACAAATAACGAGATACGTGAAGAGGTTTTGAAGAATTGTGCTGACAATTTCAATGTGATTGGCACGACGAGCAATCCATCGACCAAACAATGCAATTCGAAAAAAGATAATTGAAGTGCTGATTAAGTCGAGCCTGAAATCTAAGGCTGATTGATTCCATCGGACACATTTGGAAATTTCACTCTTGGAAGGTATCATTCACATCGCATCGACTGGTGCGTGCCTTTCAAGAGCGGAGCTGGCACCTGCATCGCAAATAATTCATGCATATTTCCGATGGAATCATCCACCATTCACCGTCGTGCTTCCGCAACTCACAATTTAATTTTGTTTCAACCAAAATTTCTCAAAGCATACCAAAGGTCAGTCGGATACAACCGTCTGTTATTTCCCGCGAACTAGTAGGCTGTGAGCTCAAACGGCTTTCGACTCAACGCCTACTAGTTCGCGCAAAATGACGGACGCTATGCTATGAATGCATTCGGATTCGGATGTATCCGACTGGCCCCTGGTGCATACTCACACGCTCATCTTCACGCATCGTCGTAACTTCAATGAACTGAGAATTTTGATTCGGTTTTTCATAAAAAATTTGGATTTAACCATACATTCCAGAATTAGAGAATTAATTTTCGCAAATGCCTCCATTGAATTGATAATTGATCATCAAACGGGCTAATTGGATGGCAGTTGAATTTATTAAGAATCGTTTGCAATATTTGCCTGTTTGTGTGGTTAAACCAGCAACACGTCTCACTTGTTCCGAGACGCGAACCAACTCGTTCTTTTATCACTTTATGAAAAACACAATTCTATGCAGGCGAGAATTATGAAAAAAATAAATGACGTTATTTTGATAAGAGAGAACAAAGTTACAACTGTATCATAACACTTTCAAGTAGCCCAAAGTTTGTCACAAAAACAAAAACAAAAACGGAAACGAAAAAAACACAAATCTGGTTTTTCGTTGAGCTTCGGCTGAACCAAGCGATTATTTATAGTTTTTTTAAGTGTTTTTTGCTTTCTCTTGTTTTTGTTATCTATCCTGTTGAATTTTGCAAATAATCAACCATTTTTTTTTAGTATTATTAATTTATTTTTGTAATTTAAATATGAATTATGCGTTTCATTAAATCGATTTGAAAAAGAAAATGGTCCCTGACGTTACAGCTCATTGAACTTCAATGAGCTGTAACGTCAGGGAGATGTCGAGCATCGCGGTACCAACCCTGGCCCAACGGTTGGAGATATCGCAATTCTGAGCGCATTTTCGAATCGTTGC
>JANSTV010133925.1:0-17501 GCA_027564135.1 Lestremia cinerea
TATTCATTACACGTCAACAGAGACAAACCGTAAAACCGCATCACGAAACCCATAGCAAGTCTGTTATTAATACTTCGGAACGATTCTAGGTTTGGGCGTCATTGTTCGAGACCGTTGAATATTTCAAGTTTCATTATCGAGGAAAGCGTTCGTCAATAAAGTGGCTGGCAGTGCGTCGGGCGATAAAGGCAACCGTCTAACTAGCACTATCGACTGCCACTTGACTCGCCGACCAATGGCTTTGATTGAAAACGGAGGACCAAAATAGGAAAAAAAAAAAGAAAGAGAGAGAGGGACACAACATCAAAAACCATCAACAATCATGTTGTGACATACTTTCGAACCATCAAATTACTCTCACCGCCGGCTGTAACAGCTAAACGTGTGACATCAGTTTAAGTCCTTTCCTGTCAAATAATAATCCACATGAATACCGAAAACTGAAAGCATTTTACGTACCCATTTTCACGTCATATATTATATCGGTATTAATGGCATGTCATCAGTAAGTCAGTAAGTCAGTACTATTATTGCTATTAAAAGTTATTACATTTAACGATGGTTCTTCCCATCTACGATTGGCTAACAAGCGAAATGAGAAGAAATCGTTAATAAATTTTGAGTAAATGCTCTGCCACCACATCGTACACACATGTTCGATTCGGCAATTCTTTGTGTCAATTTTATTCGTCATCGTCATCATCATTACCGCATTACGATCATCATCTTTATCCTAGGCAATATTATGGTTCGGTTCCGCGAGGGCACGATGAGCTTGTGGGGATGTGATGGCTGCTGAGCGCGTCGTCAATGTCATTACGATCACCATCACGAGAACACGATAATTTATGTGCAATATATGATGTAAATGGTTTCGTTACGTTCCGCTGAGTTAAGTACATTTAATATGCTCTCAATTCGGTAGCAGCACGATGTGGTTGCCCTTCAATAATCTAATTTATAATCTATTTTATTATTATTGGCGTGTGAGTGGATGTGTCAAAATGTGACACCATAATTTATTATAATTTTGCGAATCGGATAGAGCTTAAATGTGTTAATATGTTTGCATTAGTTCGTTATTAATATTTCCGAAATTCCGAATGTGTATGCATCTCCTCTC
The DNA here is from genome assembly GCA_027564135.1 of Lestremia cinerea. Lineage (NCBI taxonomy): Eukaryota > Metazoa > Arthropoda > Insecta > Diptera > Cecidomyiidae > Lestremia > Lestremia cinerea. The sequence goes on from JANSTV010133925.1 coordinate 1,124, forward strand.
CGAGGATAAATTTTGACTGATTCTTTTGGCAAACTATACCCGGCCGGTCGTTGGATGGAGCATGGGGATTAAGTAGGCTCTGTGTGGGCGTGTCCGCTTGGCCACCGAGACCACCAACACACAAGTCTAATGTGGTCAATTGAATGGTTGTAAAATGTCACACTCGCTTCCGAACGCATGATTGAAATGGAAGTGACCGCACCAGACATCACCGAAACCTAATGAAATTTCTGAGAAACTGTACTATTTATGAGAACGATCCCTCTGCCTATAAATAGCCCATCGCAAGGAGAAATGAGCTTAGTCATAATTAATAAAAGAAAATCCACAGATTTCAAGATGAACTCCCTTGAGCTGAGATATTTGACTTCAATCAAAGAGGGTCGTCAAACTCTGCCGCATCATTCAGACTATTTCCGGAGGAGTTTCAAAGATATCTTTAATCGATGTCGATTGATATTTTCCTCAACCAAATATTTATCATTCGCTATAATGACATGGTGGAAAACTATTTGGGATTTACATATTCCCTGATTCCATTCGATTGAGCTTGTGTTTGAACGGGAGCAATAGAAAGGTTGCGAGGTGGGTGCGCGGAAGGGCGAAACCAATCAAATATTCGCCGATGAAAATCATAAATGGTTGCCGCTAGTAATCATATAATTGCTTTTGCCGAGTGGTTTTCGCAAGAAAACATCATTTCTAATCGCAAACAGTTCTACACACAGTACGGCGTACGAATTGCTTCGAATAAATATGCCAAAAACTGATTGTTTATTTTGAATGACTTTGGAAAATCCTGAATGAAAATTCATTTGAATGTAGGCGCATTTGAAATTGATTGTAAATCTTTTTGAAGCGGAAATAATGATGCAGCACATTTTCACGAAATTAATTTTTTATTTTTTCCGTCCTTTTTTCGTATTTTCCTCTCTTTTTCTCTCGCCCATTGTTTTTTCTATTCAATCAATGAACCAAGTATAAGACGAATAAAGTAAAGGGTTTTCCAATGAAAACTTGTGGCGTAGTTTCAGTTTGACAATCAAACAAAACTGTGCCGAAAGTGGCATCCCACATTTTGGCTTCTTTCTCGAACCGAACTAAAGTCGTTTTGAAATTTCGATGGCGGAAAAGGATGGTGGGCGATGGCGGGAATGTCAGATACCTGACGGTGATCGTCAGTGTTTGTGCTGAAATATGGATGATTTCATTTAGAGGAAGAAGAAACGGGGTTAGTCAAACACAAAATTCCATCTGGCAAATCATTCCCTCTGAGCTGATGCAGTTCTCACTCAGGCAAATGTCTCATTTTCCATGAGCACACACTGCTCTTCAATGTATGTTCTTAAGAAATGAAAAACTTTTTGATATTAACATTCAACGGTATTTACACAAACTTTAAGCGATTTTCGAAAGATTATTCTGCTGTCTCTTCGTGCATGTTTCATTCATGTCGGGTTTCATCTCAAGATATAAATTGTTAGTTGTCTAGATTGAACTTATGCCTTGCGAAACTCGGAGATTCTTCAACAAGCAATCATTTTGTTATTCGGACGTGCATGCACATCTTCCCATAGATTCGCAATAATGTCCTAGTTGCGCATGTCTTTTAATTGAATTTCTCCAAATGCAGCGATCAGTAACATTGTACGAATGGACTTCAGACTGGTTGAAATAATTACCTCACATGTTGTCACAATGGAAATACGATGCACGGATCGACCGCATCGAATCCGGTCTGCTGGTCGTTTGTCGAAAAATGACATAAAACAATCGAGCTCTTCTCAGCTTCGAATCATTTCATTTCCAAAATTCACTCCCAAAATCCAATTCCCGATGCCAGTTGATTGTTATCTTGGCTCCGCAAATGCTTCAACTCAACTTGATTACCGTAAGTATCAAGACACTAGAGCATTATTAACATATTCTTCATTGTTTTTCCATTCGCATTTTTCGTTGTTTATATCGTTTTTTTTTTGCGCGCAGTTTTATTTTGACTCGGCGGTAGTCAGTAAATAGCTTGGAATTGGTACATTGAATACGACACCCACCAGCGAACAAAAGAAAAACGAGAAAATTAAATAATCTTGTTTAAGTATGCAAATGAGTGGTTTTATCTCTCGAAAATGCTTGGGGTGTAGAAAAGGCATGGAAATACGAAAACACTTGTTAACACTAGTGCTGCGAAATTCGCTTTGAATCAACTACGAGAAATGTGGGGTGTTTCGCAGTGAAGGCTTTAGGAGGTTTTGAGGATGGCCCGAAATCCACTTTCAAACTTCTTTCCTTCTTTTCCTTCTTCTTCTTTATTGAAAGTAAGTAATCGCACCTTTTTTACGCATCTCTGATGAGAAGCTTGGGACTTGGCGAACCATTGGCGACACACAAGTGAATAGTTGACCTGCCAGAATGACGTAAACGATGCTACACTTTTCGGTCAGACTAGTGTTAATTCTCACACATACGCAACAGGAACAGTACCAGCAGTAGATAGGAGCCAACATTGATAGCACGTATTAGGCAGGCTCACAGTTACTGCGGTTTCCCGTTCAAATTCAATTGAATACGATGCGAATGTGAACAAGAAAAGCGAACGCCCAAAAAACCAAAGCAAATGGTTCTTTCACTGAAATGAATGCTTTATTCAAGATGTATATCGTGTATCACAGTATATATAAATTAAGATTAAATTAAGTAGGATGGAAATTCGAAATTGTATATTCTTGTGTTTGTAGATTTTTCAATGTATTTCGTTCGATGTTCGCTTTTTGATAAAAACATTTCGAATATTATTGCCTATTGGGCCCCATTTCCCTGCAGTATAAGCAGCAAACTGAGTAGAAAAAAGGTATCTGAACTGGGACATGATATTATATTTCAGCATAATTTGCGATCATTCGGAGTTCAGCTGATGCGCATCTTGCCTTGTCGTGGGCATGGCAATGCATTGGACTAATCCAAGCAAAACTCGGCGAGGAAGGGAGGGGGAATGTGCCGAGCAAAGTCAATTGAAATATTTGCTTGAAGAGTCTCGAATCAGTAATCACTCATTCGGTGGCCATACACCATACACAGTGCTGAATCTCCCGCTCCCCCTCCCTCCCCAGGACGTGACATCTTTCCAACCAGCTTTCCATGGTTGCCCTTCAGTTTATGTAGCGCTTGTACTGTTGCTTCGAAATAGACAGACCACAACGTCATATCACCGTTGCCGCCAATTCATCTTCAAGTATCAAACTAGCCAGCCACTCAGCGAATACGCTTTCAACATGGGCTGCCTGCCGTCCGACTAGCCTCGATTCTAGCGGCAAATAACGTATAACAGCCATGATAAAATATGCACGGTTAGAGCTCTTTCGTTGAAAAATATGCTTACGTTCGGAGAGTGTTTCAGATTTTTTTGCAATAAAGACGTTTGAATTGCAAAGCGAAATAAAACAAAAACATGAGTTTTTGTTGTATTCTGAGAAAATGAGATAGATCTCAAACCGAAAACAATGTTCAATGGCTCTTATGGCGGTGCATGCACACAACAACAACGTTTTGCAATATTACTTTGGTTGCAGAGCCAAACAAGCAGCTCGAATTATGTTTCAGCAATCCGTATACGAGATGCCTTCCGTGTGATATTACATTTACATACATAAAATAACATGATGATATTTGAATTCGGAAAATCAGACAAAAATATTTATTTTCCACTTTTCCTCGTGATGCATTGGAAGATAGAGCGAGAAAAAAAGCGAAGGAAAAACAGAAGAAGGGAGGAAGAGCAAGAGAGAAAACTCATTTCAAAATCTCAAAAACTGTACGGATCTCATCCGAATAAATCAATGTAATTTGCAATATTTCCATTTGCATAGAAATTTTAGGTTTCGAAATTTACGCATCTGAAAGCTATTCGGAATTGTCGTAACCTTTCATTCCATTGCTCAATGCGTTCGAGATTTTCTGAAAAGTCTGACCTTAATAACAATCATCACGTTTTAGAGAGAGGAAAAAATGGCAAGGCATGCGATACGGGAAGCGACATGTCGTCAATTTATTGGCGTGTGCTAGTGTAGTGCGGTGAGCGATGAGGTACGGTACGGAACTGTTCATGAACTTCCCACCGTACGCGCCATACATGTATCGCACATACATACATAATCCACAAGGTATTTTACTCTAAGCGTTTTACCACCGTTTCAATTTTTCATGGTCTTTCGTATTTCGTTCATCTTTCCACATATTTTATGTCAATTATTATCATCTTCAGAAGAGCAAAAGCGAAAAATACGAGAAAATCGAAACAGAAAAAAACATTTTGTTTGAAAACATGAGATACCATGAAACTGAAATTATTTTTATGGCTTTAATAATGCGTATTTACATTTTCATTCTATTCAACGGCATGGTAGAGCCAAACAGGAGGAAAGTGATGACGAAGAAACAACGACGTTGTGAGAATATGACGATGACGATGACGACGACGACGACGACGACGACAACGAGAACGTGGACGAAAACGAAAACAACGGCGCTAACGTCTGAATGTGAAATTCGCTAAGAAATATGGTGAAAAGAAAAATCTCTGTACGTTTCACACTCACTGAATATGTGTTCACCTGAAACTGAATTTACAGTTTTATTTATATTTATTACATGAAATTTTATTTTTATCCAAAATCCGAAAATCATGGCGCTATCGCGATTCGCGACACCATTTTCACCGATTTTCCTCCTGTTCAATTGTGTAGGAAACGTTAAGCAAAATTTTATGCGTTTTGCTTCAACTTTATAAATTTAATTATGATAATAAAAATAATTTAAATTGTTATTGCATTTCGAAATTTACCGGATTCAGCAACCTACGGATTAGGCAAACGAAACGGATGTCAAACGGGCAGAATATCCCCATCCAGTTTGATTACGGAATTGGATCAATGTTTGAAATTTTCATCATTTATTTTCCGAAATGATTAAACTTGATATCTTCGCTCGGGATATGCTCCATGCTCTGGTGGAGCTCACACACACACATCTACTCACTTGCTCACCCACATACACACGCGAGTACAATAATAGACGGAAATTATTCATTAATCGGTTTTAACGTTCATTTCTTGCGATTTCGAATCCCTCCGCAGTCCCATTGGGAGTTGGAAAATTTCATTCACTGTCGGGAACCGGGCTGTTGTCTGTATTGCAGGATCCCCGCAGTCGCGTGCGTATGTGTGTGTGTTTGAGTTTGTACAATATACATGTAAAAAATAGATTGTTTGTTGCTGCACGCTTTCATTGAACGGCACGTCCATCGTTCCAGCTTGACGGGGTGCCAGTCAACAAACAAACCGTGGCATAAAAGCCAATATTTTGAAATAATTATTGCCAATTATCATTTGCTCATTTTCACCGCGAAAGCTCGTTCTCTTTGTTGTGTAAAAGCGGTTGATGAACAATATGCATGTGCGATGATGATGCGCCACCAATGTTGACCGCTTTAATGTGCGGCTATTTTGATAAATTCCATTCAATGTCATAATGTGATTAACAAAATCATGTTCAATTATCTTTGTTCGCCTTCGATGCATGGTGAATGCAGAAAGTCGAAAGAGAAATTTCCATGAAATATGAATGCGATTGCGGTGAAATTTCAATGATGAATTTATTCAAATTTGACGCACAAGGCAAATTAAACTAGTAGCAGTAGCAGTAGTTTTTACTATTCATAATTCGCATTCGGTTCGATGCAGTTGCGAATTATTTTTAACTGTTAAAGTCTGAAAAATGGAATAGCTCGATTCCAAGTCCAAATTTCATTGAGGATCTTCTCGCTTTCGCAGCATCCCGTTCCAAATTTTCCGAAATCAATTTAATAGCTTAACGCTTTTGAATTTGAAAATAGATATCAGCATCAGTGGGTTTATCCGAATCGAAATTGTTTGATGCCCTTCAAAGTAGACAACTCAGCACACACAAGCGCCAATAATGCGACACGATTATCCGAAATTCGCTTTCTCTCTGCTCTTGGCTACGCTCGTGTTGCTTGCTTGTCTGTTCCAGGGAAAAGCTTGTTTTCAAAGACCCTGCTCGACGATTGCTCCTTTTAAATCCAACGTGCGTCGCTTCCGACCCCGTTCACAGATGCAATTTACGAAAGAGCTAAAAAAATGAAAGTTTCTCCCACTCGAATTCAAATTTTCTCTTTGACTCCTTCCAACGGTGCCCGCAAGCAGTGAACGAGAGCTTTGTTCATTCCATGACGCGTAAAAAAAATAGATTTCCAACTCACCGCTCGTTAGTGATTTGCTGTGCTCGAAGCAATTCACTCAATGCAACTCAATGCGTAAATTTCAATGAAAATGTGAAACGAGAAAAAAGAGCAAGGAGTAGCTTTTATTCATTCATGCAATTACAACTAAACTTCGAGCAATTCGCATGGAAAATGAAAGAGCCGGCCCAAATTGAATTAGTAATTGACGAATATTCGTCCTGAACCAGTCGAATACAGCGGCCAAGACAAACTCAGCCAACGTTGAGTTTGATGCGCCCAATTTGGGAATAATCTCGTTATGGATCATCCTGAATTGCTCCGAAATGACTCATCAAGCGAATGTGAGATGGAGCAATTCACACAAAAACCAAAAACAATCATCAGGAATGAAAGATAAACATAACGAAATCATGTCAAACATGATTTGTTTGCGTCAATAGTAATGTATTATTTCGAAAAAAATTAATATTTTACGGATTATTGTTATTGTTTTTCTTATTCTCATTGTTACAAGCACCATATCACATAGTATATACATAAATTTATTAATTATCTCATTTATTTGAAGGATCAAACGCATAAATTGAACGATTGCTGGTTAAAAGGTCTTTCGACATGGGTTTTTTCTTTCTTTGTTTGTTTGTTTGATGCTCGAATGCTAGTAATTTTGGTAATGCTGCCCATTTTCTGGGCTCCGGCATTCCGGAACAGGCAATTACAGCAGTCAACACTCATATTCATTTTCATTCATGTCGTTTTCCCATCAATTTTGCTTAGTGTTTTGTATCGACGAAAAACCAAGAAATTGGATGAATCTGTTGGCGAAATCAATGTGATTTGAAAAAGAAAAAACGGTAACAAAATCTTGATTCGTAATGTAATTAGAAATGAAAACGATAAACATTTACTTTTCATTCGAATTTGGATTTGGATTTGGCTTTGGATTCGAGATCGTATCAAATGCTCACCAAAACAAATATTTATTGAACGCACACATCCAACACAAGCACCAACACCAACACCAACACCAAAACCAACGAGTATCTGCGTTCGCGTTGTTTGTTTCAAGCCGTGGATATGAAATCCAATATTCAATATACGATATTGAAAGTTCGCTCATCGGACGGTTTGCAAACACTCACACACAGACACTCGTTAATCTAACTCCAACGCATACTGACCAGCATCCCAATTCGAGTAAATATCAATCGAACCAAACCAAACAGCTCAAATGCGTAAGTTGTTAATCTGAGATTATTTCAATTAACCTAAAACTTTTGCATTATGTCATAATCCACTAGCCTGACTTCCATAAAGTAAAACAGCTCTGAGTTGAGTGTCGTCTTTTGGTCGTCTTCGTTACCATCGCGCCGGAACGAATGTATGGCGCATATTACATGTATGGGGCATTGAGCAATAATATCACATTATTCATTTATCAAACACTGAATGCAGCCAAAGAGAAAACATTAGAGAATCTTGTCATTCAATTTGAATACGAGCATAATGTGAATTTACCGTTCGCTGATTTTCCAAATGCAAGACAATGGTCTATTTCTGGTCGATATTTTGCGGCCAAGTTCATAATTTTCTTGTTTATATGCAAAACGTTCATTTGCGTGACAATATGACATTTCAATGTGATGAATGCAAAAAGAAACGGAATGACTGTTCTTTTATGTTTTTCTTCTTGGTTTTTGTATTTTGTTTTTTACAGAAAGGTTAAATAGGGTAGAGAGAAATCCTGCGGCATGGTAGAATTGATGTCAATAATTCTCATTGCTGGACAGATGAGAGAGTATTCTCTTGAAAATCTTAAAATCATATCGCATGGAGGTAATGAGTGGACATTTACCCTAAAACGAATGCGTCCCATTAATCATGATGCGAGCGCTCTCTTCTATATAGAGAATAACGGAAGAAATTCCGTTTTTTTTTTTAATAATTCCATGAATTTTGATGATAACGCCAGAGTGTCGGTGTCATGCGTCATCTTGAATTATTAATTCTCAAAGTCACTTTGGATGTTTAAATGAGCTTCTGAATGGCAAGACTGAAATGATCAAAATGACTAAATGATTTTTTCATGAAGCTTGTGTCAACATATAGCAAATAATTGGCGATAAAAAAAACAACCATCCGGATTATAAGAGCCATGAGCCGCTCCGGACCTTTTCGGCATTTGACTTAGCCAACGGTACAGCAATTTACAATTCACAAGCCGAAGGGGAGCACGAAAAGGAGGAACGAGTGGAAGGGGAAGCATATCCAAACATGCAAATAGAGTAGATATTCAGTCTGGGGTATACTGGGCGGCCGGGCACTGGGTCATCTTCAATTGGCAATAAATATTCCAAGGTTGATTAAATACGTATAAGTTTTATTGCGCGTTAGATAAGCTTTACGGGTGCCGATAACATTTTGAGGGACGTTCCAATGTGGAAACCTAATGGACCAAAATAACTGATAATTGTTTGCACAAAAAAAAAACGCTTCCTGTTTATTGTGCGAGAATATCACCGCATAATGGGACAAAATTATGCCTTCCAATGGACTGTGCAAGCCGTCAACAATAGAAGAACGAATACTAACGTGGGACGCATAGAAAATCATGAAAATTCGTATGAATGATTCCCGAATTCATTCGAATGATGTGCTATCGTAATGTTCGTCCTGGTCTCAATTCGACTGGAACGATCGAATTTCAGTTTGGCAATGGCTAATTAAAGTCAAGTGAAAAATCGGTCCAAATGCTGAATGCAGACATCACAAAATATGATAAAAAAAGTACGTTGTATCGGCTTGTTGTTATGTCTTCCGAATTTCCCATTTTACTGAGCATTTTCGATCATTGCTTGTCGTTCATCATTTCATTATTTGTCATCCATCGAAATGGATGTATATACATACACAAGTATCGGTACCCATAAAACCACACACAAACACACACACACATCATTCAGTCGAATTTATGCAATCTAAAATTGAAATTTGATTTTCGCAAGTTGCATAATGTTGAATGTGTACAGACATTAGATTAGATAGCATCATGTTTTATGTTTTGAAAATCAGGTTGTGATTTTGCCAATAGAATTGCTACTTTGATGCTGTGATGCAATGTCAATATGACACATAGTGAGCCACACAGACAAACGAACGGATATCATTCAATTGATGAATGTGAGATGATGTAATAACTATATCGAAGACAGTAGCACTCTTAGTATGCTCATGCGAGCTATTTTCAATCGAGGCTTATTACTATTTGGTTTGTTGCGGACAAACCATTTCCACATAGAGCACATGCTATTCGATGCTATCCTATGTTTAGTTATGTTGCCCATTGCTCTGTGGTCTATTGATATGTTATGTTGTGTTGTGTTATGCAATGCTGTGCAATCCAACAGCCAACTAGTATTTTCAAACGAATAGGCAATGTCACAATTGTATTATGGCAAATATGGCGAGTATGGAAAGCGCAGAATGTATGGTTGAAAAATGTTCAGTTTCAATTGTGCTTAATTCAAGATTTTTGTTGCTTTTCGTTCTGTCGTCTTCGTATGCTTCGTTCCTTTCTCTCGTCCTTTTGCAATTTGTCTATATATGTATTTCGCTCTCGCTCTGGATTTGTGTGTGTATGCAATGAGAAAACACTAGCAAATTTTCAAAACCCACTTTGCCGCTTTCTCTATTCATGACACGTATCCGTTTCGTAAGATAGAAACAATGACTTTTGATATTCCTTCTTCACGTTAATGGAAATGCAGTGTATCTTCTCTTTTTTCATACTGAAATACTTTCGGGTACTATTTAAAAAAAAAGAGAGAAAACAACGAAAGAAAGAGAAAAACGAAAAGAAAAGAAGTAAAACGGGAAATGAAATCGACTCAACCGTTTACATTTCGGGTGAACGTTCGAGGTTGAAAACACAAAATGGATGGCTATATATCGGTATCTACATTTAACGGCCGTATACGCTACTATCAACGGTACCGTTTCGAATGTTGGAGGCAATATTTCAATTCGTTGACTTCGTCCTCGGCAATGTTGAGACAGCACACGCAATAGGAAAAATGAAATGAGGTGAAGATAGAAAGAGCATGGCCAGAATTCATTTAATCAATAAACTTGTATCATTTTCGGTAAGTTTCAACATTTTAATTCGTTTCGCATTTACAGGAGAATCTCGTTAAAATGAACTGAGAATGCCAAAGGGCGATTCAATCAAATGAAAAGTTCTATTTTACAGGTAGGTGATTTTCAACGCGTTTCGAATTGCCGAAAAGTCCTAGAGAAATGTTCACTCTATATTCCATGTCGAATCGGAGATATTCCGGTTCGAAGAGCTCGAGAACACTTGAGCCATATCCTTCCATCACTTGATGATGCCACCATTAAATGTCAATAAAAAGCAGGTTGCAATACATTTTATTTATGAGCGATGCTCTGCTGCGAGCATAACAAAAACTACGTTTAGTATATCACCCAATCAACGGTGCTGCTGGATGCCATTCCGTCGAATGAAATCGTCGCTATTATATAGCATTCTATCGCATATCACAGGCCATTTTTCCATCTGGGCAAGAAGCTATCCGCCGAAATTCATTCTGCACAAGTTTCGCCACATAAATTTCTTTTCGATTGATGCCCAGATTTATTTTTCTTGTCATGAATTTCGTATTATTTGTTCTTTCACATTTTTGTTGTTTTTTTTCTTGATTTAATGGTTGCTTTTAGAGGAAAAAAGAACGAACGAAAAGAATGAAAAAAAAAAAAAACTAAAATTTGCATCAATTTTCAATCTTCAGTATTTAGATTTTCAGCGATTCCGTGCTCGCTTTGCATTCTATTTTATAAAATTTTCATTGGCCTTTGCATTACCATTCTTGTTACTTGGTTGGCTGAGGTAGCAAGCACGACGCCTAGCCGGGTGGTTCCCTTGCCAATGTTTCAATGAATTTGACGTGAATGGTCACACAAATATTTGCATACGCACTCATACAATCATTCACTCATGCACAGCGCATAAACGACACAACGGCGGAAATCATGATTTCGCTCTCGTTTTTCTTTCTTAATTTCCTTTCGCTAACGGAATTTAGATCGAAGAAAGACCCAAAACAGAAAATTGGAATATGAATGATTCCAGAGCAATTGAATATGTTTCTCATATTTCTTATGGGCAAATTGAAAATTTCACCGGTGTTTTGTCGTTGTTCATCGCATCGCAATGAATTAATTCATTGGTCTCCCCGAATGTCATGTAACACCAATGGGAAATTGCTAGACGAAACGGAATGACAAGATGAAAATATTTATCGAATAAATTCTGTCATTAACGTTAACGATTCAGTTAAACTAATTTGCATAAACAAATATAATAATTACACAACTTACATTCAAACGGTGATGAAGACGACGAAAATAACGATGATAATGACGACGGCTGACGGAGATGATGACGAAGAACATGGATTTCGTTATCAAATTGCCAATAACAATGTTGTCGCTGTGTGTTTTGGATTTCTGTTTGGTAACCCCATTGAAAAGGGTTAACCAAAGAGCCCCCCCCCCCCCCCCCTCCTTTACGCGAAAAAAACGAGAAAAAGCAAGACATTTCCGACGAGAATAAATGAATTGAATAAATGATCGAAAAAGTTTTTCGAGACATCCTTCCCAAATTAAAAGTACCAAAATCAAATCGAACGAGCTCTCAACAGCTCGCCTGTGCAACGACCATTTCGCCGCACTCAACTTTTTGTGCTGAGCTTTCAAACGAACTTATTGTGTTTACGTCTCAGTTGGAAAAATCGAAAGATGCACTGCAATGCCTCCCGCCCTCCCCTCTCTCAACGAAACAACGCATTAATATTTTAACGAATAAACCTTGGACATGGCACTGCACTAAATTGCATTGCATTCACCCAATATTTACACAAACTGAATATTCAATTGTCTTTTTCCATTTCGTTTGTGAAGCTTTTCTCCGGCTGTGAGTTGAACGCGTGCGGTATTGTGCATCTCAACGGTCCATACGGCATAAAATGCATTAAATAGAAATTCATTTATAAAGGCAAATGGCGTTTTATCGTTTGACATTTTCAATAGGATTCCGAAAATTGTGAAAATTTTCCGCCGAAAATCGCAACAAATGAAAATAACAAACAAATGGTGCATTCTGTCTGGGGAAAAGTGTTCTGCGTCATGATAGCTCTCACTGATGGGGTTGATGTTTATTGCATCGTCTATTATTAGATGGGCAATGTGCAATTAGTCAAAAAGGAAATTAAATAAATAAATTAGCTTTGATGCGAAATGGCCGGAACCTCTCTTCAGTGGGTTGTTCAGTGTCCTTAAAAGGATAGATTCAGTTTTCTTCTTTGCTTTCTTTATTGGTATTTCATTTTAATTGGATTGTCTACGGTTTGCCCTTTGTTTCGGTCGACTGACTTCAGCTCTTGTTGTCAAGCTGAAACGAAACTATTTACGTGGCGAGTGCAATGTGGGAAACACACTGAAGCTCCGGTTATCCATGAATCATTCAAGCCCAGATCAAGATTTATCTCAGTTATGGATATTCCATCAACGTTTATTCGACGCGCAATTGTATTCAAGATGAGAATTCATCAAGAGAATACACTACTTACGCATTCGAACAAAGTGTTGCTCGAATGGACGTAGCAGATGAGTGAACAATTTCTCTAGAATTTTTCAGAAAAGTTGTTGGCTGTTGCTTCATCCCAGTGATGATCTTTATCATTAGCATCAGCATCGTCGGTGTCGTCATCATAACAGCCAATTTCATAATATTTTCCCATCTGACATGATTGCATGATTCGATGTTTGGTTCATCTGTTCCATCAAGTAAATTTCTCGCTTTCACTTTCCAACTAAAGTCATTCAAGAGAACAAGTTGGCCATTTTGTATTCGGTCAAATTAAATTGTATGGATGATAGATGATTTGATGAATTAGGACAGCCACCCACTATAGCAGTCATAGGCATTGTCGCATTACTTATTGATTCAATATTTTCGTCCGGAAGTTGAATGGCTTGTCACTCGACGCAGTTATATGAAAAAACTTTGCGATTGGTAATCTTTTTACAAGTTTTGATTAAACAATTTGTTGGTTCGATTGTTTCGTTTGGACGGAATCGTAATGAGCTTAAGCCTATGCTTAATACACATGGCCACACACTCACATTCAAGCGTGCATGTCATACGCATGTCTATGTTGCAGCAACGATAGACTAAAATTAATCAAAGTATTATTGCCTGATCCGATACGAGAAACTCCACTGTTGAATTGAACCTCAGATTAAGTGTCGCTCTTATCCATTTTCACCAATTAAGTATTTTGTTGTTTTCATCATGTAAACAATTCGATATATTTCAACAAATATTTTTACTTTTATTAAGTGATTTCATCAAATACTTTCATCGCGCTCGATAACACTTGTACTCGTAGTTTTGATGGTAATCTCATTTTGAGTCTAGAAATGGTTGAGCTGCTCGCTTGGCTTGAACTCTATACTATTATAATGATTCGCAAAACAACCCTCGGCACCGCAATTCACGCAAGCACACTTGGCTCGCATATATCCACCGAGCCAACCGCATGCATGATGAATAGTGTTAAGTAATTTTACTTTCGCAAGCAATTAATGTTATGATTTCGACCGTTGAGAAAACTCGCGTGTTTCATTTTTTATTTAATGGCGTTAAATTAATAATTAATATCGTGCATACTAGCACCAGCACACACACACACACACATACATCATGGTCAACAATATCATGCTCAGTTCTTTCATCGGCCCGGTTTTTTCATAGTAATTGTTGACATAGAACCACCGATGAGTCTTAACACTTTCATTTACGATTGAATTCGACTTGATTCACGTCAATTCAATCGGACTGGTGGTCGACTGGCAACGGAATATATTCGGTCCCAAGTGTTACAGACCACGCCTTGGCAATCGTTATTAAATGGCATCGAGCTAAATCCTCCTCAGCGAGGCAATCCCCTTGTTTGAAGGAAAAATCAAAAACAAAAAAAAATTCACACCACCGGAATGAGTATTTGAGATTATCTCACCTTGCGGATATCCATTTTCCGATTGCCACACCTAAAGACAAAGTTTTTCGTGAGCGCAAATTAGCAATGAAGAATTTTTTCCCATCCAGAAAATATGTTTGACTTCGGAAAAGTTTTCCATCACTTTGCGTCGTTTCCCATCCACATCATTTGCTCTGCATAAATTTTCAGTGTTTCAGTTTGCATCGCTGGGTGACTTATTCACATCCATATTTCATGCTTTGAATTTTCCGGAGAAATCTCAAAAGACCGTTACTCGATATTTTGTATCCCCTGAAGATAAGCTTCCTCCTCTTTTCCTTTTCTTTACTTTCCTTTCAAATTCTTCATTTTGCCTTTGAATGTTCATCGATGGCAGACATCATTATCATCACCATCGTCAGCATCATTGATGACCGTTATTATCATTTGGGATAATAATTTCATACACCATTTGTATGCCCGTCATTTATGATGATTCACAAAACAATGCCGAATACTCAATCAAATGATATTATAAAACAAATTAAGTTTGTCAGTGAGCCAGTCGTTTGTTTGCTCGTTCTATCGGATTTGTTGCTCGGTCGGTCGGTGTATTGCCGTTGGATTTATAATTTGCAAAATTTAGTTCTGCAATTTATTTTTCTTATTTTTTTTCATTGAATACTCAATTTCCAATTGAGTGAATGCGATTCAAAGATGTCTCCTTTGAGCCATTAAATTAGGTTAACTGCCTTTTAGTCTGGCGACAGCAGCGAGAAAGGGCTGAGATCGCCGTTCGATAACAACGTTCATTCGGTCACATTTTTTCAAATTTGATTCGACTTGCTCACAATGACGAACAAACGTACAAATTTAGTCGCGCTCATTTCCCCCCATTCATCGGCAAGTTCACATCATTGTATTGACTTTACTCCGAAATCGATAATTACCGAGAGATTATACGGGAGTGGCCTGACGAGTGAGTAGGTCAAAAATCAGATCGACGAGAGCCGTGAATTGCAAAGCGACTGAAGGCAAACCATATTTCCGGTGTGCCGGGCTCAACTCTCGGGCGAACTCGTCCGCGTTCTACCGCTGAACGGTTGAGTCACAGCAAAAAATCGATAAAATCTACTAAATATAATTTTCTTTTGATCAATCATCATGTGGTGTGCACATTTCATCTTGTTCAGTCATTTGGTGAATGTAAATGTTTGTCTTAATTTCCACATTGAATTCGATGCGATGAATTTTGTGTGAAAATTCTACCTCGTTCTTCATCACTGATTATTTCGTATGACCATCACCTTTTTCCGGAGCTTTGCCATTTTTTTCTTCTTTTCCTTCTTTTCTCCATTTTTTGTTGTTTTTTTTTTTCAATTTGTTGGCCAGCACTTAATGAAAATTAATCAACTTTATCCGCCATATTTGTATTTCTTGTTTGAATTTTCCATCAAAATGCTGGGCACACACAGGGATTATCTCTTGTTGGATTTTTTACTTCTTTATGATATTTTCGAATGAATCGCAAAGCTCCCTGAACGTTTCTGTGCGCATTTACGTTTGTGTGTGCGAGTTTTTATGTGTTTTTGTAAGTGTGTGCGAAACTCACTAAAAATATCAAATATGTTATTTTGAAGAAATGACGAATAATGTGATTCCGACTGCCACTACTCAGGTTGTTGTGGAAATGATTCTTTTCGAGCGTACTTTTCCAAATTAATGTGACTTAGTCACGAACGATGGAACGTCGAACATACACAAGCACAAGAGGCGCAACCAATGCTAATTAAAAAGGGATTAGCAAATGAAAAGAAAAACAGAATTGACGACGAGTAGACATAGGGAGACTGAGAGAAGGTAAGAATGATTTCAAGAGCGCGAGAGAGAGAAACAGATAGAGAGCGCATGAGAGAGCGCATGAGAGAGCGCGAGAGAGAGCGCGAGAGAGAGCGCAAGAGAGAGAAAGAGAAAAAGAGAGCGCAAGAGAGAGAGAGAGAGAGAGAGAGAGAGAGAGAGAGAGAGAGAGAGAGAGAGAGAGAGCGCGAGAGAGAGAGAGAGA
>JANSTV010134036.1:0-17491 GCA_027564135.1 Lestremia cinerea
CTGTGCCAACCGAGAAATTATTAGATCGTGAAATTAAAATCGAAATATACCGACGGGAAATAATGCTTGGGTATTATCGTCACAATGAGCACCCATCGAATGTACTGGGGGCACAATGATTTTCCTCATTTTTTTTCTTTGCTTTTCGTGCTCTGCACAACAATCATTTATCAGAAATTATTAATTTTGGAAACTTCAAAGCGAGAACAACAGGAAAAAACTTCCGTCGAAGGAATTATTAATGAAAATTGAACAATTTTTCGAAAGAAGCAGATAAACAGAAGGAGAAAAATGAAAAGAAGAAAGAAAAATTTCATCTACGATCACCGTTCGAATGACATTTAAGCAATGACTTGAAACTACTATTGGCTCGGGACGATATGTTTCGGTTTGAGTGCTTACCCCAGAAATGGTTTCTCAAAAATAAATAGATATTTTATATTTTGAAAAGAAAATGGCAAAAACCGAGAATTCTCAGTCTCTCGGAGTGGGGTGTGTGTGTGTATGTATGAGGTTCAGTTTTATTTATATTTTGCACAGCACAGTGCGCTGGCAAATACGAAAACAGTAATTGAAGACGGCGGATAACCACTACCATATTAGGGATTTCAAATATACTCGAAATCTTGTAAACCATAATCCATATAAATATTCTATCTACGACTATAGGACTTGTGTGTTAACCAAACGGCCACAGTCCACAATGCTTGGATCTTTGGGTTTAACCGTTGGCTATGGCTTGCATTTGAAACAGTAGCGACAGCAGCTGAATTAACAATAGCAATACATGACAACATACACACACACATACACACACACCCACACACGCATATACATGTACATCGCTTATAAAGTTACACCCAGCTCTCGACTCGACGCTAGCACAAAAGTGTTTCAAAATATTTTCAAAAGTGCATTCGATGCGAGTAATATGAGGTTGAACTTGTTATGTTGCTGTTGTATTAATATCGACGAAGTTTTCCCACCCAACACAAACATAATCCCGAATGGGTGTTGTGCATAAATAAATTAAAAGCATTGGGTCAACCAAAAGCAAGCCCAGCAGACAAACATCACAGTCTGTCATTTCGATGTCTTCATTTTGTGATTTTGTTAGAGCCCTCTCGTTCGATACCGAAATCACACTGTATTTTCGGGCATTATAAAATCTTGATGATAATAGTTATTATTGAATTAATTACAGAACGATAAATACAATGTTATTCAATGTTGAATGGTTTGCTCGTGGGACTGACAATGGATTGGCGGATAGATGGAATGATTGGTATGCGTGAGCGTCTGTGTGTATGTGTGTGTGTGTGTGTATGTGTGTGTGTGTGTTTGTGTGTGTGAGTGAGGACCCTGGGAAGGTGCGTGGCAGAGCAAAGGCAATGTTAAACAGAGGTTAATTACTGATTTTCCGTTCAGCTTTCAATTTCAATTTGTTATGTTAAATGATTATGATAGTTGACTGTTGCTGTCTTAGTGTTGGAATATAAATAGCAATTCGTCTGTAGTTTCGAGTAATAATTAATATTGTTAAGACTGTCATGGGAGTTTTCAGTATTCAATTCGAATGGTATGCAAGTGTCTCAGTGTGTGTCTGTGTGCGAGTCTGCGTGTGTATTCTCAAATGTCATAATGACGTAAATTGGGACTAAAACAGAATATTAAATGGGGGTTTCTTTCGAAATGTTGAATATTGTTGTTGTTGTTGGGTGAAATGAAATGGTGTCAAAACCAAAAAAGGTTCTGCAGGCTAAATATCAAAATATGTTGGCATTTTTCTCCTGCTTGTCTTTTTATCATGAGCTTTGCTGCTGTTGTACCTTTTATTTGAGTAATTTATATTCATATTACAAATACTCTCATAGTCACTGGAATTGTCATCCATGTGCTTTTTCCGTTCACTAAGAAATTCTTAGTCGTTTCACCTTTTTTCTCGTCATATAAAATCTGTAAGTTGATCAACTGAAACCTTTGAGCCAATATCACATTCTTTCTTCTGTGAAAAAGATAGAGGACATCGAGCGCATCTACACAGTAACAACAACAAGTCAAAGGTGAAAAGTCAATGAAAAAAAAGAAAAGAAGATGCTGAAAAGTTTAATGAAAAATTCAGAAAGCTCATTCAAAAACAGGCATTACATTACGAAATGATGATACTGAGTACAGCATATTAACATCGATTCACTTGAATTTATCTCAAAAGTGTAGCATCCTTCCAATGGAACACTTTGAAACAAACGAACGAATAAAACAGATAGCACCGTTTTTATCGTCGTCTTAGAACATTGAGCACATCAATATAGTGGTGGCTCATCGAACGATTTTCTGATTCGGATGTGGGAAGTATCGTCCTTGGCGTGGATTATCCAAGCTTGAATGTAATCCAACTGAGATCCGGGGCCATTCGAGCAAAGCCCCACTGTAGCTCATATCAGACCAGCGTCAAAACAATGCCGATAAATTGAGATGATTCTGAAGGCAGCGAACAGCGTTGAAATTTTCAATGATGGCATTGTCCTCTTATCAATCATTTGCTGGATGTCTCCGTTGAATCTATCCAGGGATAACAATTCACACAAAATATTATTGTTTCGGAAAGATTGTATGGGAAATGTGTTTATTGTAAATGCCATCGACCCGTTCACTCACAATAACTCGGCATAATGGTGCGATGCTCAACCATCAAACAATGTCGAAAATCCATCCTTCATATTTATCATGATTCAAACATTGTTGTTTATACATCTTGGTAATTAGACTATTCACACATCCTTTCCATCCATCCATCCATCCATCCATCCATTCATCCATCCAGAGTGTCAATTCGAAACTGTTGTACCTTGACAACTTTAACCGATGTTTACATAAATAGCATTTGCCAAACCGACGGATACACAAGCAACCAATCAAACACTCTCACACGCATACACACTCCCACACATATACACACAGACGGCGACACATTGGTCACAATATTTTCGGGACAGCTAAAATTTTATCCACACGTCAACTAAACGTGCCCAACCACAATTCGTTTTGTTTTGTGTGTTCGTTGCAAAGCGCTGGATAAATTCCAACTAATTATAATTTAACAATTGGTGTGTATCATTATTGTCGGCTGCTGTTGCTCTCTTTGCCACTCGATAATCATTTTGACTTCTTCCACCACTTTGTTCCATGCCAATCGGTCCAGATAAGCATAGATATTCTTCTCATGACGTGATCATAACCTTAAACGACCTGTTATTAAATTCGTTTCTCTCTCGAATTTACTTGACGATGGCGACGACGACGACAACAAAGAAAACGAAAACGCTATGCCTGTTTGGGCTTGTTTGTTTGTGTTGGTTTGGTTGGCTGCTCGAGAAATGCCATGGCGTTAGATTAACAAAATTTAATTAGGTAGCTTATTATGAATCATCTGCCAAGTTACTGCGGATATTTTTTTTCATTATTTCAAACTTCGTGCATACTGTCTGGCACCCATTCGAATAACAGCCATTTTTCGGGAAGGCTAATACGAAAAACTCACCGTTGCCACCGCCAACAGCCGAAATATTGTTGCTCGCGACCATTTCCGTCGTCAGCAACAAATATTATTCGTAATATTTGTCTTGGTTGTTTTTCTCTTTGGGTAAATATTGCTGTTGCTATTGTGTTATTTAAGCTTTTCGGCTCTATTCGATTCGACACACACAAACACACATACAAGCACACATTCTCAGACATCCTCACACACTCTCACCCTCCACGATAACGATTATGTAAGCACGAAAATATTATGCTTTGGTTTCCTTCGCTTCGTTTCATCGTTTCGTCTATCATGTTATAATTTCTCTCGGTTTAATTAATGCTTGTTAAGGAGAAACATTCTTGCTTTTCACGATCAGTGTATTCAATGTTGCTTGGATGAATCTACCGAAAACCGTATAATATTTTCATGATGTTATTGTTTGTGATTTTCCATATTGATGAATAGATATGGAGAAATCAACGCAAAATGGTTGACGAACTTGATCCGATTATTGTTTTGTGAATTTTGTAATGATATTTTCGTTGTGGATTTCATTGAAGGCGCGGGGGAAACCGTCAAATGGATAACCCAGAGACACTGGAACGGCTGGAGTGCTTGAGCAAGTAAAGACCAGTTTACACGCGAACTCAACGTCACGCTTCGCTTGCCCTCAATCACACGACCGAATCTAAGCTCGACTTCAAGTTGAAATTAAGCCAGAGCTTATCCATCTCCCAAATGGAGCTTTGACTCGAGTGCTCTTTCAGAAAAATAAATAAAATAAACCCATTCGAAGGCAGCCCAGTCTTATTGCGTTTTGCCACCAAGCGATTTATCAAAAGTCATAAAAATGCCAGGATCTTTGATGCAAACGAAATATTACGGCCACCGAAAGGCATAAAACCGAAATGCTGTTTATTATGGAAAAACGTTCAAAAAGAGTTCTCTGTCTGTGTGCCGACGCGTCAAGTAATTATTTTGAACTTGCGATCTGCGTGTGTTTGTTTCTTTTTTCTTTGCGTTTTCCCCTGCTCATTTTCTCTCCTCTGACCTGCTTTGCACGGGTGCCTCGTGTGAAAGTCGTGCTCGTGAAAAGCCAAGTCGGACCTATGATGAAAAAAGCACGTATTCTTGTCTGAACAATCAATGGCAAAATATTTCAGTTGAAGCCATTTGATAGCCCGTGGAAATCGTTTTGTCACGGGTCACTTGTGTCCAATATCCAATTCATTCATCAGACAATATAATTACGTAATCAAGTAAAAATTAATGAAAAACTTCATTTTTTTTTCTTCATTCGCGCGAGGAGTAAGCAACATTTTCATAATTATATTTTCTGAAGTGTTTAGCGTAATTCCATCAAGAGCGAGAACGAGTAGGCAAGGCGACGAGCAAAAAACTCATCGACGTGGTAGAATGAGAGGGCGGGACGCATGGCAAGCACAAATTGGAAGCCAAAAAAAAGAAAGAAAAATTGACGAAACCGAAAAACGAAAGAAAAAGAGAGAATCAAGAAATTGTGAAAATGGTTTGTCGTGTCTGAGACAAAACGAAAGTGTGACGAGAATACATTTATATTTGAATTAAGAGCAGTAGATGAGTTCATCCCGAAATATTCAAAATTTAAGTCGTGCTCGTCACTGCGACGCCCAGAGATGGTGCCAAATGAAAATGAAATACAATTTCACCCGAAGTTGCCATTTCGTCGAACGGTTCGACATTCATTTCAGTCGAGTCTTCGTGATGCGCTGTGTCACCGTATGCATTCAATGAGTGTCATACTCGAGCTTATATTTTGCATAAGATTAAATTAAATCAAAACTTGTGAATAATCAGAAATGCATAGAAGACATCAGCAGATGTCTCTCGATGTTTGCTTGTGGGGGTGTTGATGTGTTTGTATGCGCTACTCTATCGCTCTGTTCTGCCGGTTTTGGGTGAGTGAATGTGTGTGCGGACCAACTCTTCACTTAACCGAGTTTGAAATGTTCTGTGCGACGACAACTTGTTGATTTGTCATTATTTCCATCTGCCGTTGAAATTTACATAGAAACAGTGTTGCAGCAGTCAGACGATGTCTTTTAATTGACATCGGCCAGGCCGTCACATGATATATACAACCAATTTGGCATATTTTCACGTGACCTTTGCCTTTTGATTAATCCCTTTGGCTCTCCGCCCCTCCATCTCCCTCGATGAACCATCCGAATGAAAAATTAATCCCAGGCAAATGTCATCTTCATTCTCGGCTTTATTTATCGAAAGCGATTATTTCAAAGAAATCCCAATTTCCAGATGGATCTCTGACTAACTGATTGAACATCGGAAAATATGATTAATGATTTTCATTTGTGAACTTTATTCGATGCGAAAATGCGTATGCTAACCAATCGACTGAGATAACATATGGGCGCCGGGGAAAATTCAACCAAGAAAAATAGTCGTTTATTATGTTGATAAACTGAAAGGTGGCTTCAACTTTACCCGAAAGCATGTGTGATGAGGGCTCTTGTTGGTGTGCGTGTATCGATTATCATAATGAAGGTAGGCTCTGTATCCGATATGCCGAATTATTGGATGGGGATTTAGGCTCGATGCCAAAATCAAATTCTTATCGATTATCGTAAATGGAAGGAGTAAAACGGATGTTTTCCCTCCGAGATATGGACCGTCATTGAGCGACGGAGTTCATGATCGATTCGACAGTGAATTGAAATTATCGTTCCATGACTTTCAAATTCGCCTGAATCACCGTAGTCTCGATAACAAACAGCAAACAAAAACAACGGATTAATTCAATTCGATTATACCCAAAAGGAATAATGCACAAACAAATCCAATCGAAGCTAATCAAGTGGCGCACACGTATCAGCTGCTAATGCCAAGTGTGCCATCGGAATGACAAAAAAAAACAAAGAAGAAATTAAGTTGGGAGTAGGCAACTCGGTCCTTGCCTAATATGTGATTCAATTTCGTGCCATGCTCTCGGACAGAGTCATCTCTACGCCGCATACAAATCAGGGCATTCAATTATAAAATCGAAAATTCCTTTTTATAATTAGAAAAGCAATAATGTCATCTGGTCGTCACAGCAGCAGCGGCATACCATTGACAGATACTCCATTGAACGTTTCGATCAATTCGCTCTTAATTGAGTTGTGTTGATGCGATAGCCAAGTCGGCTATTGGACGTCGCGCATCCAATGCAAGCCATTAGAACGGAAAGGCAATAAAAAAAGCCAGACAAACACACCACAACAACACCAACAGCAAATTGAGGAGGAAAAATCAACACATCCCAGCCAATACAAAACACTCGCTGACCCAATTTGGTTTTGTAATGTTTCGTCATGACTTTCTTTCGTTCCGATGCTGCTGTTGTTGTTGTTCCATGGTGATTTATGTTGTATTTTGACGGGCTGTACAGCAATAAAGACACAATGACGATATTCCTGCGATTGTCGTTTATTTGGTATTTTGAAATGTTTGTCTGTCGTTGGATGTCATCTTCATTCCGTTGGGTTGGTATGTTGGTGATGCGTTTCACAGTGGTTTTTGTTGGAGTTTTTGTTCAAATCCAATTTAAATCGAATTTTCATTGGCCACCCTTTTTGTGTCTCTGATATTTTCTTCCATATCACTCGATTTCAATCACACCAGCCAACCAGCCAACCGACACACCGTTCCAATATGTATCCAGTTGAATTGTGTCAGAAGACACTTTTTCACTTGTCCGACGGACGTAATCAATATTTCTCATTCCAAAGCAAATAGTCAAACACACACATACACACGCTGGCAGACCAACTGCACTAAAAAAATACGTCGAACCAAAAGTCAAGTGTCGCTTTATTCTCTGGTTTTATGTATTTTTCATTCAGTTCCAAATAATCCACACATTTTCCCGTATTTTCGTTTTCATTTCTGTCGATTTTTTGAATGAATTCAACTGAATAAGATATTTGCCGTGTTCGTTTCGGAAGGTGCACGAATGTTTTTCCTCGACATTTTTCCTCTCTCAAATTCTGCTCTTTTTTATCCTTTTTTTCCATTGGCGTCGATATTTTATCTTATTTTTTCCTTCGACTGGTTTCGTCATCGATGTTTGGTCGATTCATTTCGATTTGGATTTTTCATTTCGAGCATTAACCTCCAAATGGAGACATTCATGTGCAACACATTAAATTTAAGTGTCCAACGGTTTAGTTGTCTGATGGGTTTATGTCCCTTACATGTATGTTCCATGTAACACCCATTGGCCATTGGCAGTATGTGCCGTAAGGATCGCCAGCACTGAGCCAGCACGGTCATATAAATAAGCAGTACAATAATGAGGTGACCCGATTTTATGTCGAAATGAAATTCGGCGAATGTCTCGTTATATAGTTCAGATAAGTACCGTAGCAGCTCCTGCGAGCAACCACATGGATGCCAGCGCACCGATCCGAATCGATCAGGACGCTGGATGTTTATGCTTGTGTGAGAGCAACAACGAACCCGAACGGCCATTTACTCGGTCTGGACGGTTCTGATTGCACTGATTTATATTTATTATAATTCACCGAAAGCAATTAAATTAAATTGGACTATCGTTTGGCGCATGCAAGTCAATTCGATTGTTGTTCAGGTCGATATTGTTTTAAGCATTCTTTCGGGGAGACATTTTTTCCGTTATTTTGTCATTGTTATTTTTCTCATTGGAAAATATGAAATTTTAAATAATCGAATTCCCTACCGGGACGCGAAGGTAGATTGGAGCGACACCTGCTGTCCAACCATCAACCGATCAACAGATTATGATCTACTACTTATTTCTTCGAGGAGGGCAACACCAATTTTCAAATTTGCCGTGATCCCTCTTTTCCTCGCCTTTCACTTTTCTTCTGTTTGCTTTATTTATTCGATATGTTTGATTTATTCATAGAATCGGTTGTAGCTTTATGATTTGACCGAAGATCGATCAGTGACCTGTTCCCAAATTTGTTGTTGTTGTTGTTTTTGTTTTTTTACGTAAGAGGTCGATGCCCCTAT
This sequence comes from Lestremia cinerea, assembly GCA_027564135.1. NCBI lineage: Eukaryota > Metazoa > Arthropoda > Insecta > Diptera > Cecidomyiidae > Lestremia > Lestremia cinerea. Next base: position 8,555 of record JANSTV010134036.1, read on the forward strand.
CGGAAGATTTTCTGTAGCTAATGGCCGAGAGGTAATCTCTCAAAATACGTAAGCATACGTAAATTCGACTGCAAGATCTGGAAGCTGATTCAATTCAATTCAATTTTTCCCAATTTGTTTCCTGCGGTTTTCTCAAGTTTTCGCATAAATTTCTCTTTTTGACTCCGTAATTCTTATCCTTGTTCGAATTTCTCAATAATTGTGTTCGGTTTTTTCTTATCGGTTTTTCTCCTCAAAGTGCCTTAGTTTTATTGTGTTATTTTGTTTTTTGTGTTCCGTGTTATTTTTGTTGAAATTTCTCGTGATTTGTCAAAAACTGTGATTGTTCATTAATAAGATCGGAAAATGAATAGCATCGAGTCAAGTGCTTTCAAAACCATCGAATTTGTTTCGCCGCCACCAACTATGATGATGTCAAGCCGCCCGAGCTTGGCACGTTACCAGCCATACTCCTTGGAGAGGAGATTCGATGCCACATTTGGGAGACCCAGCGTTAACCCCTTCGGAAGCCTGCCGGGGTTGATGGACTTCGGCTTGGCTGATCTCATCGATGTAGCTCACACTCAGCCGATGCCGCTCCTGATGTCTCAGCAGATGCCGCACCTGATGGTACAGCCAATGACACACCTGATGCCGCAACCAACGCCGCAACCAACGCCGCAACCAACGCCGCAACCGATGCCAAGGACGAAGCTGCCAACGAAACCAAAAAAAAAGGCGCAGTCCAAGGCGCAACAGAAGCAAGGTCCGCGAGAAGAGTGCGCCATATGCAGGACATCATTTACAACGCCTGCGCGCCTAAGTCGGCACCTGGAATCGAAAAGGCACTTCAAGAATTTAAAGTCCCACACTTCAAACCCCGTGCTGGAGCCATTGCCCGATGAAGCTGTGAGGCTGCTGATAGAAGACCTTGGACCCGATCTGAGCGCGGAATTCTTCAGCGATATTCTTTTATAATTCTTTGTGTTTATTATTTAATTGGTTTTTCTTATGTTTTTCTTGATTTAAAATAAACAAAAAATTCAAAAAAAAGATTTCTTTTTAATTTGATCTTTCATAATGCGTATAGAATAAGTTTCAGATGATTGGCGATTTCCACAGAGGCAAGAACGGCAGTTTTGCGAAGATTTTTTGACCTGCATTTTCAGAAATATTTCAGATTGGAAATCAAAAATTCTTTTTCTTTAATCTCGATACCATCATTTCAACAGGCCTTATCTCATGGCATAACGCCCCGACCAACTCCAGTTGTTTTTTTTCATGCTCAACGAAGACGAACACTCCGTCAAGTTTACACGACTCTAGTCTCGCCTATTGCTGAATATCTTAGCCATTCCATCTGTCGAGTGTAATCAATATAAAATAGAATTGCCGAAAAAATACCGTCGTGTGATCTGCAAAACATTTTTCGTCGCCATTTCTTTTTCTGCCTTGATGAAATGCCGGTGTGTGTCTCGAAATTGTTTGTGTGCTTGCGACTAGTGGCTGAATGTCGAATCCAAGTTCAAGATAACAACGTCAAATGTTTTGCTGGAAATAAATGACGATAATACTTTTATTAGTGGCAATGGCTTTCAACGGCTTACCATTAATGTCGTATGAGGATAACAAATGTATTTTCATGATTGAGAATTGCTCGGACGCATTCCAATGAATAGTTTTTCATAATTTTGGCCATCAGACAGTTTTCAATGGTTGTCGTTTCTTTGTCTGACGAAAATGAAAATTCATTTTGTCTCACGATTATTCGGCCATTCCGAAAGCTCCATGAGGGAAAAAATTGAAATCATTCGCTCGAGTGAACAACAGCAAAATAGACATTCTTGACAGCGCTACCAGTCAAGCAAGCTCACTTCATTCGGGCCCGCGCACCACAAGGAGCATTTGATAATTCGGGATGAAACATAAGCCTATTTTCGTTATCAGCAAAATGTATTCAATGGGAATCCGTACTGACCATTTCTTCAACGCAAATCCAAACAAAACTAAAGCAATCGACTAGAATGAGATAAAATGGCTGGTCGAGGCGAATTGATGGGAAAAAAGGAAAGAAATAAAATAAAATAAAACACAAGAATAAAAAGAAAAAGCAAATGCGATGCGTGTGCTTGACATTCGGCTAAAGGACCATTTCGAATCCCTTAAAAGGATTTCGATGGGGAAATTTCATGTGTGCCCTCGGAAATTCCGAAATATTTCGATTTGCTTAACAATAGATATGCTTCCGTGCTAAAGTTATATTCATCGCGGTATGGTTTCTTCGGGTGTGATTTGGCAAACATGATAAAAACTTTTCGGTGCGCACAAAACTTTCATTCAAATTCTTAATCAGCTTTGACTTTGTGCAAAAGCTACAACTTTTCCCTAATTGTGACCACATTTGGTTTGGGGTTTTTCTTCAAAAATAGCAGTACCACAGCTTTTAATTACCTTTGAAAGTTGTCTTGGAGGGAAGTTTGTTTGTTTTTGAACCTTTGGTGTTGTCTAGAAAATGCTTTTTCATCGAAAAATTCAAATTTCGTTCGAGTGAAGTTGGCCACACACACACAAACACACACACACATACATAAATCCCCGCGCGTAAAAATTGAAACATAGTCATCTCCCATCTCTTCATTCTCTGCAATCGATCTGAAAATGTCTGCTGCTCAATTTAATTAGAGAAATTCCACTGAGACGTAATTAGGAAGGTATGTCACTCCAACTCGAATAAGCGAGAGAAAAAATAATACCAAATTCCCCAGAACGAATGACGCTTAATTGATATTGTTTAATTCTCTTTTGCAGATGACGAAAATGCTATTGTCCATGGAATACTTACGCGAGACAATCTATTCGATGGGACAATAACAACAACATCCGATGATTATTACGTCGAACCGTCGAACAAATATTCAAACGAACTACACGATGCTGGCATTCATTCGATCGTCTACAAGACCAGCGATGTTAAAATCGCACCGCATTTACGGTCATCACCATTGCCGTCATCGATATCAGCCGACCCATCGACAGATGGCACGGTCGATGCTGATGCTGATGCTGATGCCGATCATTATTGTGCCAGTGAACGATTGAGGAAAAAACTCAAGAATGAATTTAAACGACGACGGAAACATCTGAATGGAAACGAACGCGATCATCGGGATCAGCTCAATGATAATGCTAGTGAAATGGTGGACGCTAAACGGAGGACCAAAAGATGGCTACCGGATGAGGTACGTTGTTGATATTATGTTTCTTTTTTCCATCTTTCTCTTCTTTTCGCACTCTCTCGCTCTCTCTTGAAATTCTTCCAACTCGGCTGGCCAAACGGAAAATGTCATAAATTTTTCGTAATCTTGTCTGAAGCAACCCGCCTGATTTATTTATTGTCATGACCTGCATTACATTTCGTTGCAAATGCAACAAAAATTAAGTAATTTAATATTATTTATAATAACATTGTGTTTGGTGTATGTACCACCGTGTGCGATATTAAAATTAATGGCAATTTAAGTGTTAGATTAGAATCTCGCTAAAATGAACATATGCAAAGCAAAGCTTTTAAAGCATTAACTTTTGCTCATAATCATTTATCTTCGTGCATTTTATGGCAATCGAAATGACGTGGCTTGTTGATTTTTCTCAAAAACACTTTAGGGCAACGCAAGTGAAATAAATGCGAGAAATTCTTTCGTAAAATGTCATAACAATTCTAACGGATATTGAATTGGGAATGCTTGTTGGCGGAGCACATTTCTTTGCTTGCTGTCAGTCTTCAATTAAGACTCGCTAATGTGATTGAAGAATTAGCTGAATGGCTGTAACTTCGGTTTGGTTTCGAATTGAGGATGCTTCCGCTGACTTTGTTGTTTCTTCCAAAAACATCGTCCAAACAATTTGGGCCAATTTTGATGAATTTCCGAGAAAGTCATTTTCAAGGAGCATATGTCACCTGATGTCATCGTAAATGAGTCTTTCCGATACGATCTCTCACATGAAGCCATTTCAAAATTGGATTTGCAGCAAGGCGAGCATCACAACGTTACCAGCACTGACATGACAGACGCACACACATACACACACAAGTTCAAATTGTTAATGCGAAGCACCTCTGGCTCATCAAATAATCTGCTGATATCCTACCTAGGCGTAGTCATTTAGTTCATCAACTTGTGCCAAGGACTCTACATAACATTTCACAATGAATGAATCCAATTTCATGCTAAAAATCATGAACGTACCATGGAATATCCACAACGGCACAGTGATTAGCATGAGACAGCTAATTCTTACAATAATCGAGTGAAAGTTTCATGCATGGCATGATTGATAGCATGACACTCTCATGCGAATGTGTGGGGTGAGTTTCCGTGGGAAACTTTATTTCCACTTGAATTAGACTGCCGAATTTCCACTGAACTTATCGAACTTTTGACAAAGTGTCAGAGCTCAAGTGAAAGTGTGACACGATTGGCCCGCCCTACAGCTTTGAACGATCTCAATGAATAAGAATTATTTAACGAAAATTAAAGCTGAAAACTTCATTGCATGAAACACAACGTTGACCGTTTTCGGGAAAGTGCAAATTGACAAGGCCACAAACAGGAAAAAAAATTACATTTCATCTCATCATTGTCAATATTTCAAACATAATAATGGTAAATATGAAACAAAGTTTGAGAGAAGCAAACCATTTTTTTTTTCATTCATCGCTCCTTGCCCGTCTCGCCTTGCACCGAGAATCGAGAACGAGTAGGAACTGAAGAAATTGTTGAAAGAATGACGAAGAGCTCAAAGAAAAAGAAATAACGAAGACGCGCAAAAAAAAACAAATTAAGCAAAATAAAAAGTACTCGGAATTTCAAACAGATAACTTAACGAAGAAACTGAACGAAAAGTTTAAAACTTATGATATTAAATTGTCGTAATTAATTTAAAAGGGTTAGTTAGTATTTCAAGTTGAATAAAAACCGACAATGTAACTTCTTCTTTGCTCTGTCATAAAACAGTTATTATGTTGTCGGATGGCTGTCGGTTGGGTAGAAACTGGCCTTGTTTTCGGTTTGTTTCACATGAATGCCAGATGGATATCTCATTGGGACAAATTTCGCCCAATTTAAATGCAACGCTGAAATGAATATGTTTGCCGCGTTTCGAATTCAATGGCAGTTGATAAAGTGGCACATTTTCCGATAGACGTGCCAGCCAGGACACACCCAAGGACCATTTCATCCAACGGTAATCCGGAATGGAGATCGCAATGGCCCATCCCAACCACAGCACAATCGAATTATCAGTTCGACGACTTTTACACATTCACGTATTTTGACCGAAGGCACATCGACATTGATTGATTTCCTCGGAAAAATGCAAATTAATTTTCCAACGGCCCCTGAAGGTTGTTCGATGAGAGGAAGAACTTTGATATGCCAATGTCGAAAATAAATAACCACTCATTTGTCATACATGACGCTAGTGGTTTGGGGCTGGTCATGTCGGTGATGTACCCTGGAAAATGTGCGGTGATGGCCCCGGCAAAATGTAAAAATTAGTTTTCATCGGAAATGATTATGTTAATTTGTTATGTGTTAAATATTTTGCCGGGAAAAAGCTTGCGGTGCTTTTGCTGTGCGGTTCGTTTTATGATGGAATACCCCCATTGGTCAGTAGGTCATTATTTTACCAGCAAATGTCGGCCACATAAAGTACTCCCATGTGTGCTTTAACTAACCTGAAAATGTTTCGTAGATAAATATACTTTGACCTATCAAACCAACAGTGATAACCTAATGCATTCCGCACAGACACATTTCGAATGTTCCAACAGAAATAACTTCATTCAAATATTTGACCGAAAATTTGTCTTTCGGTCATTCGAGATTATTAACATGGTCGCTCTTGCGTCATCAACTTTAACCCTACAGTAAATTGATGCCACAACGTGGTTTTAATGCACTCGCTTCTTCGGTCCTCATTGCAAAAGGGAAAAAGAATTGTGAAAACACACTCACAAATCGATTAAATGCCAAAAATGGAAATGCTCGACGGAAAATCACTTCAAAAAGCAAAGATAATTTTGAATGCCAACCATTTCGCTGAAAATTTCAAATCGATCTTTCAATTCGGTATTTGCCATTCAACCGTTTATCATTTCCTGTTTTTTTTTCTCATTTTCGCAACAAAGAGCGAAAGGATCGAATCGCCCCGAATCAATGGCGAGTATGAGAGAAAAAAAATAAGAAGAAAGACGATGAGGTAGCGGAAGAGGGGACTGAAGTGCGAGGGGATTCAATCGAAAAGGGAAAAAGTAACCGAATGGAACAAAACTTTTGCCGGAAAAATATACATTTTTCATTCTTCGTTCGAATTTCGAAAAGTAAAAGAATTTCTTTTGGGGATTTTACCTCTCGCACACAAAGAATACAAAGTGATTTATGCAAAACGTTTTCTACTTTTGAGGTTTCAATTCGAACGTTTGATATACACAACCTCATTGAATAAGTAATGCTCTGCCACCGATAATTCAACTCGAGTTCCATTCACACGTATCTTCTCATCGGTGTGATGGCCTATTCGCCGACGGTGTCTATCGCTACCACATGCATACCTAATCATTATACAAATGCATTTTCAACTCAAAATGCCAAACTCAAATCCGATTTTTCGAGCAAATTCGAACGTTTTATCTTCCTCGAAACGATGGATGATTGTTAAGAGCGCTTCGTATGTACAAGCAGGCAATTTAGCTTTGCTGGCTCTTGTTGTTGTTGTGAAAATTGTGAATGCATTTCGATGGTCGAATTCGGAGAAATGAACATGCCTTAGAAGCATCGACGGAAAAGAGAGAAATATTTCATAGAATTTTAAGGTGTTTACCGTCCTATTCCAAACCTGCAGGTCATGTCACGAGCTTTATAGGCGGTTGCCATTAGACTCACTCTGAAAATTTCAATAAAATAACTGAATTAATCTAAAATTATCCTTTCTATTTCAGCTGTCTGAAAGTCAAAATCCTCCACTACCTCTGGACCTAGACGTTCCATACAACGATGATAATGTGTTTGGTCGAACAAATAATAAACACAACAGCAAAATTCAGTATGAAAATCCGCAAGCAACTCAAAAGAAGAGCATCTCATTTAGCAATTACAATCCCAATAGTCATCTGGTGTTGCGCAATGGAACATTGAACAATCCAAATATCATTGTGAAATTAAACGCAAACAATTTCAATTCGAATTCTAATAGTAATTCCAATACGAATAACAACAACAACAATGGCAAATTTATAACCAACACATCACGTCCAAGTCATAAAAATCACGTAGAAATTATCACGGAAGTTACGACCAAAAAGCCAAAGCATGTCATCGGCGGCAACTTCAATCCGGAAATATTGACCAGTGCGAATTTCCATCATACAACAAACACTCACAATTATCGGCCAAATGAGGCCAATGATAATGGTGGCAAATCAACGTACGACCGAAAGACTACGTGCATGCTGTATTTGCAGGCGGATCATACGTTTTTCCAGAAAATGGGCTCCGAAGAGGCGAGCATTGAAGCCATCACCCGACATGTTCAACGAGCCAATGTCATCTACAAAAATACCGGTAAGTTTTTGATTTAGTCATTTTTGGGGTTGTTGACAGTCGTGACGCGCGTGTAGCTCATCCCAAGATCCGTCCCGCATTGAATGGCAGATTGATGAATGCAGCTGACGAAAGATGCATATCGCATCCGTTACAATACTAAATCATCGGGTTTTTTCGTCATTTCGTCAAACAAATTAAATGATGATCAAAAAGCTAGTTCAATTACGACTGACGTCTATCATATCTGTGTTGCTCAGCTGTCGTCCGTTCCAGTGCTTTGGGCGCATTTAAAAGACTTCTTCCATTTGCAAATGAAATGATAATATAGGTCGACAATATAGACAATATAGATCGTGCTCCAAACGAAAGACAGTCAAAATAAATCTAGTTAATTTTAGCATGGCATGTGTACGGTGGATATCAGACGTGTAGATGGGATGAAATGGTAACGGTAACGGCAACGGTAACCATACAGAAATACTATTCAAATTGATGTTGACGTTCGGTGTTCGTCCTCTATCATCGATGTAATCGACATCGGTGGCTGACGGTCGTTTGCTTTGCACGTTGATTTTAAATGATGATTTATCCCACTCTGTTTGATTCACTTGGTTAGTTCGTTTGGGGATTTAATTTACTGTGATTTGTCACAATGCTGAATAAATTGGAATTAACAAAACTGATGTTTAATTATGATTTAAGTCTCAGCGACTGGTGAGAATGGTTCTCTGTGAAACGCTGCTAGCCATTTTGTCAGTGCCACAGACGATGATTTATCGAGAAAATGTGACTTTTTCGAAAGAGATTTGCTGACATCTGAACAGTAAAAAGCCTCCAAGCGATGACGCAATTCATTTCAAAATCGTAACGTTTCATGAAATTTTTCGCAAAGTTTTGCAAGAAAACTTTTCATTCATATCGAATGTGTCTATTCACACATGTCCTGCGGACATATACACCCCGGACGTATTGAATGTGCTGTACAAAAAGTCCATGAGCAAAAGAAACTTGATTTTTCCAACGAACCCATTGCGCTGGGAAAAAGTTGACGCCACATTGAACGAATCAGAAATATTAACTGAATAAATTTTCCCATTTACTACTCTCGCCAATTTGACTGCACATTGCTCCAATGCTCCATTGGTCCACCAGGCCACCATTCAAACATTGCACAATGAAAAATCATTTTAACTTTTTCTCCCGTTTCCATTCCGCCACTGTTTCGGCAACTTTTTTCTTTCTTCTTTTTTTTTTCTTGTCGAATCGAGTGCGCGGCGTCGTCATCGAATTGAGGACTAAATTGACGGAAAGTTAAAAGCGATTGCCATTATGGGATTCATCATCGTCTTTGAAG
>JANSTV010134147.1:0-17475 GCA_027564135.1 Lestremia cinerea
GAAGATAGTGGCATCAAAGTTGAGGAGAGTGGCTTAGCCGGTGGTGTTGCCAAGGGAGACCAAGCCTTGTCTGTCCTCGACAGCCCAACATATCGCGATCAATTCCTCGATGAACTCTTCGAGTTAGAGGCCTTTTTGAAGATACGATTGTTGGACTTGAATTCATTGGCGCAATCTAATTCATTCTTAATCACCGACGGCATCGACAGTCACACCTCCGAGAGCATATCGTCTCTTTTGTCGATCGTTCAGGTTGTGATTGAGAAAGCCACCAGCGAACACATTCAACATTTGCACCATTTGAAACACTCTGAGAAGTATGCGGATATTTTGGCTGGAAAGTTGCAGCAGAAATTGACGGGCATCGAAAAATTGCGGGCCACTCGGCAATTACTGAAGAAGAAAATCGAGGTTTTCCGAGAAGATAAGGTTAAACTTCAGCCTCTGGTTGGGAAATTGACCGAGCAGACGAAGGTTCTACAAAGAGAGGTGAGTGATCCCTAATCTTCTGATTGTGAAGACCACTGAGCGAATCATTGTCTTTCAGATCGAAGCCGATATCTCAAAACGCTACAAAAATCGTCCAGTCAATCTCATGGGTGGCCTCAACTTGTTTTAAATCATTCAGCTTTTTATTTGCCTCTTTTTCTTAGAAAATAAAATAAACTCTATTTTGAAAACGTCGGTGTTGTGAAGCTCTTCCAGTGGAGCCTGTTGCGGAGGGAAAGCATCTGGTCGGAGTCACCGAAGAGGCTTTCGGTATTTGCCTTGAAGGAATATCCTCGGTGTGTCGATGTTCTCCTTGATGTTGATCGTCTTCCGATGGACATAGCTGTTCGTCTGAACTTCAAAGCCAACACTCTGAACCATCTCGGAAACCTCGTTCTCAGCGAAATAGTAGCTTCTGCAAAGAAAAAAAAGTCCCCGGGTTTGAGTCAGAACTGATCAAAACGAAAACTAATCCATCTCCACTCACCTCGTCCCATCCTGTCGCACATAAAAGTTCTCAGCGATTTTGTTCCCGGGCTTGAATCGGATCTGTGCCATGTCGTAGAGCCCATAGTCACGGAACAGAAGCACTCCGCCTGGCTTCAAAAGCGCAAACAAATGCTCGAAGACGTGCCGAAACCGATCCGGGTGAATGGCGGAGAGCACAAAAATCATCGAAATGATGTCCACGGATTCCCGTTCAACGTGCGAAAACAGATCCAAAGTGGTGACGTCGCATTGGAACGCTCGAATGTACGTCTCATCGTAGAGTGGATTCTGTTTGACGAAATCAATGGCTCGCTGACTGAAATCGCACGCATAAATGTAGTAACTGTTGCATTTCTCTTGGATGAGAGGGAACACGAAATTGCCCACACCACAGCCGACTTCCAGAAGACTGCGTTTCGTGTTTGGCCGAGCACCGTCCGCGATCAGTTCCTCGAACTCCCGCGTCGTCCAATGCCGATCTTTGAAGAACCTTGTGTCATTCCTCTTGTAAAACAAGTCCCAATGCTTCCGAGCATTCAATTCCAACTGATTTGCCTTGAACTCCGGCACGAGACGGGAGTTCTGTCGTTCCAATTTGATTTTCTCATCGTCCGTGAGGTCCTTTGGAGCGGATACGATGAATTCGTCAGATGTTTCCCTCGTTTCGTGCTGGTCCATGTCGTCTCCGTGTTTTGTTTACGCTCGCACGAACGTGGCCAGTCGTCAAAATGTGACATTGCAGGTTAGCTGAATACACTGAACCGGGTCAGTTATGATCTGGGCCAGCATTATTTTTTCGTTGGAATTGGTCTCATTACTTTTTTGAATGGCTACAAGTCGTTGACGATAACGTTCGTTAGACGATCCACTCGAAACAGAGGATTTCACTGGCGAATCGACGCGATTTTTGCTCCAATCATCTGGAACAGCAGCGATAATGAAATCAAACACAAATTCAAATTCCGTTATCGTCGCTCACTCAACGGCGGCAATTTCGTTTTGGCGAGAGACAACGGTCAATCCATGAGAGCCCCTTCGCGATCGCTGTTCAAATATCGGATCGTAACAAACAAGCCATAAATCAGAAAATGGATGAAATATTTCGACAAGACACTTCTCATGTGTGAATTCAAGGTTGTTATTTTGCTCTAATTATGAGATGCAATCGAGAATTGAGCGCAATCACTGGATGGCACGTGAAAACTGAATGCATCCATTGTTCGCACAATTTAACAAATTGAGATTCGGTCTCGGGACAAAACTTGAACATGACTTTTATCGTCTTGGCAATGTGAATAGCGTGTTAAGTCATCGCAACGGTCATGCCCGATGCATTAAAACTACTTTCGCTGTTTTCAGTCGATTGTCCTCCGATGCGAAGGTCTCAGCATTTCTTATGCGACTCATCATATGGCTTTGCTGTACGTGCGACCGGCAAATAGAGTCAGATTTGAATCATCAATCCGTCCGTCCATCGTCCGAAAATGGCCCAAGTGGAGCGTGGCGTGCCGTCCCGTTTACGCTACGACCACCTTCACCTTTGACAGCCTTCAACAAATAAAATATATATTGTTGACGTGCCCACGCATCCAGCCAGACAGGCACCGGCATTCATTTGCATCAAAATATCCATCATGCTGTTGCCATTGTTGTTGTTGTTGTTGTTGCGACAAATCCGCCAAATGAAAAGCGTATTCAAATCAATTGGGAAATCAAGCACAAATTAACTTTACATTTGGCGTCTGTGTTGCATACGATTCGCACGTCCGTCCGGCCGTCCGTTCCGATCGATCGTCCAATCGGTGTCGCTCAATCCCAATCGTATGTTCCGGTCGCAAATGCGTCTCGATATCACCGAGACCACATATCGTCACAAGCTGCCACATTAAAATGTATGATATACGCTGGGCATGCGGCATGAAAATATAATTTATCGAATGCTTATACTTGAAAATCAATGCGAAATTTATTTTCAAATCAATAATATTGCCGGCAATATTTTCATATTTCGACGTGGAACGGCGACAGCGGTAGCCAGTAATCGGGGTTGGGTAGAACTCACACTGGCTCAGACAATGCCGTTGAAAATGTGTGGAATTGAGAATGAAACGGGACGAGATCCAGCACGGCTACTGCTGATGCTGCTGTGCTCGTCTGTCGGCATCAACGTACGGCATCACACACCCGCCCAATGGCAGCAATAACAATGCATCACGCAGACGAATTTTGACGGTCAAATTGCGAAGCAATGTGATATTTCTGTTGTCATTTCAGGCTAGTGAAGCATTCCAAGCACATTCAATTCCACGCAATAGTCCAGCCAGCATTGATTGACTGTATCAGCCATCAAAATCACGGTTAATTCAAGTTGCGCGCGCGCTCGCGCACTCGTTCGCAAGCGCGCAAGCACAGCACATAACAACATTTGACATTAATTATTCAGCTCGTCGGTCAATCATCTTGCACGACCAAAGACAACATAATTGCCAGATGACCTCAACCGTATCATCATAAACATTGTCATCATCACCGATGACACAATGCTCCGCGGAAGGGCGGCGGGAGGGGTTCAAATCCTCTCGCCGAGAATCCACTCATCACGTTACAAATTTCATCACATGCGGAATCTCTGTGCGGGGAAATCATTTCATGCAAATGGATTCGATAAACGATGGACAATTGCATTCGCAATTCAATGTCAGCGCATTCATGATAAGTTGTTGTGCTTTTCGCTGTTTTACGCGGATCGTTTTCTTTATTTTTCTTTTTTTATTATTATTCAATTGTGAATTGAAAATAAATACGATTAAAAAGAGGAGAAATAAATGTAGTAGCCAAACCGACCAGAACAACTACATAGTCGCAAACAACGACTGAATAACGATATCGGTGGCGACGACGACGTGATCGAGGAAAAAAGAGAGAGAAAAAGTCTCCCATTTCATTATTTTGCGACACATCGCATTGCCTTTCCCGCTACCGCTATCATAGTTGCAACTCGCAATCGGTGCCCGCCACCGTGTGCGTCCACTTAACCATTCGGCTCCTTCACTATCACGCACCACCACAATGCAGTGCAGCGCAGCGCATTCGGCCGCCTCGCTTTCCAAGCGACTTATTGCAATTTCGATTTTATTTAAAATATAATTAAATGTAAAAAAAAAATAAAAAAAAATTACAACAAAATAATAATATTCTTATAAATAAATATAATAATCGCCACAGCAAATAATCTAAGTCATGGTCAATGATTAACATTTTTATATAATTGTTAATTTTATTAGACCAATAATTTTATCTTAGCAATTGTTGAACTGTGCTCGCCATTGCATTCAGCGATTGTTCGCATCTCTTTCTGAAGCACCGATTCCTGAATGGCGGCGTTTGTTGTTGCCGTTGCCTTCGCCGTCGTGAATTTTTCGATTCTAATCGGCAACGAGACAAAAACGAAAAGACAACAAAATAAAAAAGCGAAAAAAAGAAGAGAGAAAAACCAGCGAAATCCTGAAATTTGTAAAAGATACACGTACTCGGTCGGCATTTTCTACAAATGCATTATTATGAACATTAAAACATTAATTAAATGAATAAAAAGCGATACACAATCCGTGTGTAATTGATGCAATGATGATAATAATTAAATTTATTTCTTTTTTGCTAAAAGCAAAAACGCATCGAGCTTTGCTGAATGGAATCAAACAGAATTGTGACAACAAAAACAACAACAACAACAACAACAACAACAGTAGCAAACGAAAAACTACGTTGATTTATTTTAGGCAAACGAAAAATAAGTAATTATTTTTAATTATTCTATTTGAATTTTAGATTATGTTTCTGTTTTAAGCGGAATCGATCGATCGATGATCGAATGTCACTTGTGAGTTGTGGCGGATGAGAGAGCTGCGCCGGAACGGAGTGGAGACGAGTCAAGTGTGCCTGGCGACGTCGTCATGATTCGTCAAACTTCATAATTGTCCCAATAAAACCAATGACCCGGAAGTGGCCACATGACAATAATTCCTTTAAATTTGGTCGATCGAACAATAAATTCCATGGGAAAACAACCTGAATTGAATATTTGATTAGAGCTGACCGTTTGCCTGTGTATTTTATTGACTCATTCATTGTCAAACGATAGCTCATTAAATGTCACCATAATTTATTGAAGCGAATAAATGACATGGTTTGCTGCTGTTGTTGTTGTTGTTGTTGCTGCTGTTGATTTGTGTTTTGTGTCGCATTTTATTTTCGTCATTTTCGAAAAAAAAGAAGCAAGAAAACAACATTGGCTTGTTGCAACGAACGGCTGATCCGTCAATTGGTGAAATGATCGAAATGGAAATTCGATGAATGATGATGTTGACCAAAGGCGGTGGTATGCGTCTGATTGGTGGCTATTAGCGATGTAATCGATGGCCTTGAGAATGATTGAAGGATTCGCAACGGTTGAACGTGAAGACGGGAGCCAGCTAGGTGTTTCGCATCAAATTGATGAGTTTTCAATGAAACAATGGACATTCAATTGAATTATATATTCACTTTGGATAATTTCATGGCGCGTCGATGATAGGAGCCGCCTCCTCCCCTCTTCCTTCTCCTGCCAAAGGTATCCTCGATTGGGGCAAATAACATAAATTAAACAGAGACTTAGCCCGGTTTTGTTATCGGCTCAAAATAATGTAATTACATATAATTGAGCTGGTGCGCTTGGCATCGGCCTATTGTCGCCCTCCAGCCGTTTCGGTATTCAAGCCAATTATTGAATTGTGAATGCACGATTTCTGGCGCAATCACATTGAATTGCATATTCAGAACCGTTCATTGATGATAACAATAAAATGGAAAATGGAATTTACGGTGAACGAGTTACCGTTTGATCGACACGGGAGTTATGATGGAGGAATTGAGCTTCCGCACAGCAATATCATTGCCTTTCCTCTTTGCTGTGTCAACCTCGAGAGCACGTTTCACAGAGCATTGGCAGAACAATTCTAAAGGACCAAGCACATTTCGAAGGTGAATCATCTCTGACGATTCGATTATTCTTGCAACGCAATTCAAGTAATCTAATCGGAATCAATAAAACCTCAACCGAATTGTCTCATTTCGCGAACAGGCATCTGGTCGGTCGGTGATAATGAATGGCATGCAGGCAAACGGAAATTGAGAGAATTGGTATCGAATTGAATCGGAGCCATCGAAATCGATAACCATATAATGACTGTCAAGTGGTTCGCGTTCCGAATGGAATCCCCGCATCGGGCTTGTAGACTCGAACCACACACGACGATCAGCTGATTGCTGATCGCATCGAAGTTACACCTCTACGATGATCACCTGGTCACCAATCTAAATGTCCATTGGATGGCTTGACGGCGGTGGGTGGTGGTGGTGGCATCACCGTGTGTCACCCATTCGTTCACATATCGATATCTCCACCTTGCATCCATAACATTGTTGTCAATGTTTGCATTTGCGTATGCACTGCAAAGTCGCACCAAGAGGCAATTCAATTCGTTGTTGTTGTTGTTGTTGTTGCCGTTTCTCTTCATTTTCCGTTTCTTTCGTCGTTTTTTGTTTTGCTGCCGTTGCTTCTCTTCAAAATTGTTTGTTTCTGCTTCGCTCAAAATTCCTTTTTATTTCAAACATTTTTGCATCATTTTTATTCCGATGATTCGCTGTTTGTGTTGTTTGCCTATTTGTTGTGGTTGTCTTTTCGTAAACAATAATATTTTGCGCCATCCTATCGATTAAGTAGAGAAAAGCGAGGAGAGAAAAATGTTTCGCCAAGTCTTGCTATAAGACACATAGCCGTCCAGCCAGTCAGTGCTGAGCAAACGTCAGTTAGATTCGGATCGTCTTCCAATCAAAATGTGCATTACGTTTTCCCATTGATTGGTGTTTGGTTGATTTTTTTCATTTCGTCTTCTTTTTCGCTAATTTTTCCAATTTCGCGATCAACGGTTTTCCATTCCGATCGGCTGGTTGAGCCGCGTTTTATCAGTTTTTTTTTTCGTCAAGCGAGAATCCAACGAAAAATCATTTAATTGTCGATCGTTTTGTCAAAGAACAAGAGTTAAAAGAATACTCGACGAAGCAGATAAATACGGCCTAAATGGTCGCAAATGAACGGCATTCGCATTTGATTCAAACGTCCGATATTTAGCACATCAAACCGCACGACACTTGGGACGGGTTAATTGGTGATTTGTACGGGGCGAACAGGAATCGTTTTGCATGAGCGACATGAGATAATTGCAAACCGTTTCGCAAAAGCAACAATAAAATTCCGAGTGTTTAACATTTTTGCTACGTTTTGGTGTGATTTGAATCGACCATTGGAGTCAGTCAATTCGCGACAGCAATTCTGAATGTGTTGCGATCGAACCGATAGTTGGACGCTGTTTCATTGTTCATGATTGATTCGAGGTGTGTGCACACGAAGGATTTTTCCCCTGTTGGACTTTCGGCGACACTCGAAGCATCTGATCGAATTGCCGAAACGTTACGGGTTTTGTTGAACTGATTCGATCCTCGAGGGCGGGTCCATTGCAATAATGACGAAGAATTGGCCCAGCGTTGAGGCGAATGGGAAGAATGTCATCACCGACAAGGTGACGGAGAAGACGCCTGATGCCGAAACCGAACCAGTTCCACGTAAGTTCTAAAGGATTCCTCTTGGCTCTTCTAGGTGGGTTCGATCGAGCCAATGCCAAAGAGAACAGTAAGATCTTCAAGTGAAAATCTGTGCCAAAGTTTTCAGAACGCATCGACATTTGTGACTTTGTCGTGTTTGGCTATGTGGCCTGTGTGTCTGTGAGTGTGTTTGAGTGTGAGTGTGAGTGTGTGTGTGTATGTGTGTGTGCAAATCAGTGATGCATTGAAGAGAAATTCATTGAAATCGTTTCGAAACAATGGCCATTGAAATTCTGGTTTGCATTCGATCGAATGCATTATGAATGCCAAACGCTCGATTTGATGGCGCCTGAGTCCACGTTCAAGATCATTTCTCGGATGGATATTATCATTCGGTCGTTTAGGTCTTTTCGCTTGAACGCACATTTGGGTTTTGTTTTTCTCTTCACGAGACGAAACCACTTGTTTCATTGGGCAACAAGTCGCAAATAAGCGGGTCCTATCGGGTGAGTTATCTATCGAGCCAAATCGTGTGGGAACGCTGGTGACCCCCGGTGTCGTGTTTTGATCCGGTTGCGATGTGAATAGACCTCGCCAGAGTTATTATTGTCAAATTGATAAATGATCGTTGCTCCTTAGAAAACAAGCATGTCGAAGCAAATCGGAGTTGACCGGTCCACTTTCGGCATGGGTCGATGGCATCCCGGGTCGCATTCCAGATTTCAGATCGAGCATTACACGGCATTCGCTTCTGGTGATGATTGCATCATGTTGCAATGACACAGAAACGATCATTCATCAAACGCCTATATTCATCATTCCATAACGCCTCAGCATTCAAACACGATTTGCATGCGAATCTTCGCATGATTCGAAAATGCATTTATTGAAAAATTATGATTGATTTTTTGCTAGCTTCGATCGCCGACTCGTTTGGATTGAGCGCTCATCTGCGGTGCATCTCAAATAGTTTCGGAGCTTTAATTGATCGACTGGAGATTCATTTGCTGTGTTTTTTTTTCGCTTGATCTCCCTTTCTCTCTCGCTCTCTATCACTCTCGATTGCATGGTTCTATTTCTTCAAGCCAGTACACGCGCATTACACTTGACTTACCGCGTGCCATTGGATCTCTCATTAATTTCCGCTTCAATTCTGTTCACATTAATTAATTAATTCGCTTTGTTGATCGTCGTCAAACGGGAAAATGGATGTCGACTTAACGGATTGTGACCGATTTCTCGTGATTTGTTTTCGATTCAAAGTGATTTTACAGGGCTGCTCGGAAGGCTGCGTGGAAAACGAGAATCAACAAAGAAGACTGTTATCAATCGTTCATTGACTGGGGGCCGATATCGCCTGAGAGATGCCAACCACAGTAAACAAAGGTGAATGCGCGAGAGATAGGCTGTTGGGAAACGATCGAACACATGAATACACCGAAATTATCAAGTTCTTTGCGAGGATGAAGTTCAAGTGCAGGGGATAGTCTATCTGCGGGCGCGATGAAAACCCTCAAACTGATTATCTGACGCGAAAACGATGATTGGATAAGGCTATTCCCATTCAAGTAGTTATGAATGGAATCGTTTGCGCTGTGCGGCCATCATCAAAGACGTCAAACTGAATGATAGTTTTTGAGCGAGTCATCAGCACCGTAATTGATGGTTGTAGGCGATATCGTATCGCCGTTGATCTCAAAACATACTTTTGATCCTTATCGAAATAGTGGCTCACCACGACGGCCCAAGTCGCCCGACATAAAACCGTATTCGAAATTGGCGGTACAGATTACCAACATCATATATCTCGCGGTTGAATGTCGCACTATATTGGCACCGAGCAACACCCAAACCGCCGACAACTGAACACCGAACAACGTGAACCGTTATTTACAACTAGCGATAGCAGAGGACCGTGCGAGCAAAGAAACTCTTTTTTATTTCTATCCAAACTGACAGGCATTGTCTCGAGTGGATCCGTACAGCATCACTACTATTATTTATGTCTCTGTGGATGGCAACGACGGTTTCGGGATCGCGGTCCGAGGGATGAGAACGGACAGAGATTTAGCATTCAGTATCTTATCGGTTGATTATCGCAATACGGCACACGGTATGCAAATCAGTCATTCGGCCTGACAATACGGCTCATTCCGATGGGACAATCGTAAAACCATGGGCTTGGCTACTGGAAATTTTCCCCATTGATAACGTTGTCTTTCGATCATTTATACCAACGAGCAAACAATGCACGGCGACACTAACGAAAAATTGTTTATCAAACGCTCTCAAGTATGAGACATTGGCGATATTTGGTGGCACAGCCATTTCGCGTATCGAATGAGCAGCACCGTACAGGAGCACTGACACCGGCTAAAGTCACCGATTATTTTCTTGTTTTTGCTCTCATCGAATCGTGCGAGTTGATTTTTTTTTACTTTTTTCTTTTCTCCGAAGTCAAGTGTCGTTCGTACAAATGGTTCGAAATCGAAGGCATGACGGTAGGCAAAATAATTCAATTAGTTTTTTCGGCGAATTTTCTCCACGGAATTTTCCGTTGGGTGTTTTTTTCAAAAAAAAAAATAAAGAAAAGAAGAAATGCAAAATAATCATTCCGAAGAAGATCCTCGTCCAAGGCGACTTGACTTGACGATTACGATAGTTTGATATTTGAAATTTGCAACGGAAAAAAGATTAATAAAACGCCAGCATGTTGACTCATTCGAGTCAGCTACAAAACCCAATACGAAAGCGAGCCTAAATCACGAATTGAATGCTGCCATTGTCCAAGCATGGCATGAGAATGTCAACAACACCAATGGAGTTTTGCGAGTGTTGGAGCGCATTGGACTGTGTGGATGTATGCGAGTGTGTGTATGTGTGTGTGTGTTTGTGTGTGTGTGTGTGCTTCACTGTTGTCGATGTTCGGATATGTCAAATACGTACTGTATCGGATGGTATTTTCGAGGAACGACACAAGGCACAGTTGCTATATTGACATCAAAACAAAACAAATGCGATTTATCGTAAACAGCTCGTCATTGAGGCGTTCGCTTGTGTTTTGGCTGGTTGAATCGTTGTTCGCGTTCGCGTTCGTCTTTTCACGTATTGTTCAGTGTATTGTTTCGATTTTTTGCTCGCTTTGTTTTTGGGGAAACTGTGTCTGAATAGATGTTGTCCCGAATTGTCGTGGCGAATTTTCGTTCAAACGCAACGCAACAGAAAAAAGCCATATGCAAAAACGATTGAAAAGATGAGCTGCTGGTGAATGGAAACGTCGTTCATTCCGTGTTGTTGATAGGCCCAACAAGGTTTTGGCAATAAACGGCGTAGTAATGCCTGATTTTCGACGATATGAATATCAGCGCATCGGAGGACCACCGCCCAATGGTTGGTCCACAAACAAGAAATGCATGAAAATTTTCCAAAAATTGTGGTTGAAAACAGTGCAAAATGTTGATACGGATGTTATTTCGTCTCTTATTTCAGCTGGATTGTTCGGTGTACGACACTTCCAAGCATTTCTGTTGTTTCTTTGTTTGACAATTGCATATGCGATGCGAGTGAATCTCTCGGTTGCGATTGTTGCAATGACCGATCGACATTCCGCCAATCCAGATTATCCGGTGAGTTGACGCGTTGACTAACGATTTGATTGCGACGAGGCAATGGTGGAGGTGTCAGTATTGACATATGCTGGCATTTCAGGAATACCATTGGAATGAATCGACCAAAGCGTTGATTCTGAGCAGCTTCTTTTGGGGTTATGTAATAACCCAAGTGCCAGCTGGCCAATTAGCCCAACGGTATGGTGGGAAAGCATTGCTGCTGTGGTCGATGATCATCTGTTCGCTGCTAACCATGCTAACACCGTTGTGTACATCGTTCGGTGGCTGGAAGGTATGTGTGATTGACGTCATTGCACTGGCCCCCCATTACTCATTTCGATTTTCCTCCTTATGAAACAGCTGGTTTGCGCATTACGTGTTCTTGAAGGTCTCTGCCAAGGTGTTGTGTTTCCTTCAACGCATACACTGCTATCCAAATGGGCTCCTGTCAATGAAAGAGCCCAATTGGCAACGTACTGTTATTCGGGTGCTCAATTTGGTACGGTCGTGATAATGGGATCGTCTGGAATCTTAGCTGCCTCGGCCATGGGTTGGCCAAGTATTTTCTACATTTCCGGATGTGCAGGAGGTTTATGGTCCATTTTGTGGATGTTCTTCGGCAGTAATTCACCGTCCGACTACAAATTCATCACAGCCGAAGAACGAGAATTCATTCAAACGTCACTGGGCAAAGGTGACGATCATGATGAGAAGAAACACGTCAAGACTCCGTGGGGTGCGATTCTGACTTCGATGCCATTCTACGCAATCGCCGTCGTTCATTCGGCGCACAATTGGGGCTTCTGGACGCTGCTCACTGAAATGCCAACTTACATGAAGCACGTGCTCGGTTTTGATATCAAAGCAAACGCCTTGCTCTCTGCCTTGCCGTATCTTGCAATGTTGCTGTTGAGCTATTTCTTTAGTTTTCTGTCGGGAGTTTTGGAACGAAACGACTGTGTCCCGTTGATTTACAGCCGAAAATTCTTCAACACAATTGGTGAGTGAAGGCGAATCACTGACGGTGGTCAGTTATTGAGCAGAGCCATACTGAACGCATGTTTTCTCAACAGGTCACTGGATTCCAATGTGCGCCTTGATCGGTCTTGGCTATGTCGGACGAGATGAAAAAGACTTGGCGATTGGACTGCTAGTGTTGGCCATTGGCCTGAATTCAGCCACGTATTTGGGCTTCCAGGTAAATGGCAGAACAACCGCCCCCAAATTGACGTCATCTAACCAATCTGTCTCTTTCTAGGTGAATCACATCGACATTGCACCAGACCACGCCGGTACCCTGATGGGGATTACAAATGGCCTGGCAAACATCATGTCGATCATCGCACCATTGACAGTGGGCTTCGTCGTGCACGACGAGACAGATCCCGTGCAGTGGCGCACGGTTTTTTTCATATCGGCTGGCATCTACTTTGTCGGCAATCTCTTGTTCATATTCTTCAGCAAAACCGAAGTTCAACCGTGGAATGATCCCGATCACGATCGACAAAGCGCACAAAATAGACAAAGACGCGGAAGCTGCATAAGCAACTTGGAAGCTCAGGCTGGCTTCTAGTCGTATGCATCATTTGAAGTCGGGACTTTTCGTGCAAAAAACAAGGAAATAACTACAAAATTTACGAAAAAAAAAAACATTCCAATTGTTCGAAGCGAACGCGACAATTTAGGCGTCCCCGAAACCGGCGGACATGGCGCTGTACAAGTCTCCCGAGTTCATGTATATTTATTGTTGTTGTTGTATGATATCGATATAGCCTCAGTGTAACATATGTATAGTCCAATGCAGCAAATGTAAATGAGTGTGCTCGTGCATCGCTTAACTGTGTGAGCTGATTAAGTTACTTTTATGATATTTATTTATCAATTATTAGATTAGGAACGTCATTTGATCGAATGGCAAATATTCTGCAATTGGATTTCTTTTTCGATTAGTTTTTTCGTTATTTTTTTTTTTCGTTTAATCTCTTTTCATTATTGTTTTTCTATTGTTTTAGTCAAATGTCGATAGCAAAATCGATGGAATAATTTGTCTTGGACAAGTCCGATGTATTTTTTCAGAGAAATTTTGTATTTTACGAAATAGGAAAATGAAATGAAAATGAACGAAATAAATTTAGAAAAAAAAAAAAAAAAATTGCCATTGATTTTGATGGGCGGACGGTCGCTTCAATTTCACAGCGTCTGGCGATTGACCAGAGCAAAAAACAAATAAATGGAAATGAATCTGGCAAAAGCAAACATGGTGAATACAACTGGTGTATTTGGAGTATATGACACCTTGAGCAGAGACGACGACACATGAACAGGTTTCAATTTGAATTTACTGGGACGTGATGGTGATCGTGACGAGCAGCAACAACACCAGCTCCAATAGAAACGCTGCTGATGATGGTGATGATGATGATGATGGTTTCGAATGAGTTTTATTTGTCGAGAATAGTTCGTGATTGCGGTGTTGGTGGCTGAGGTATGAGCCACGTGTGGCCCATGCATGACAACCTGTGCGGAATGTGGAATGCGGAATGGTTATCAGTGCTGAAGAGAAACTGTAACCAGCAGATACATCGAATCGTTTCGTTGATTGAAATAATACGACCATTCACTTTGCACAGCCCTCTTAGCTCATCGGTGACGGAGGCATCGTGATACGACTTCGATAGGCTCGTTGAATTGTCATTGTTTTGTTTTCGAAGATCAGCTGATTTGGTTGTGTGGAGAGAACTCAACTTGTGGAATTTGAAAGATTCCCAACCCGTCAGATTAGAAAACAGTCAAATTATTATTTACAATGAGATAAATTTCTGATTGAAGTGCATTTCGTTATCAGTGATATTTGTAAGAGTGGTCGATTAAGCTTGTCTGCCGATCAGTCAGCTCTCGAAATCACGATGTTGATTTAAGGGGAATCTTCAGTGTGTTCTGTGGAATATTCCAGTGAAGATGGGCGATACCAGTGGTTTGAGTGCGGCTCCTTCTGTGGATACGTTGGCGACCACAGCCACCACGGCCACCTTGCGAAGTGTCGAGGCAAACGAGAAACCCGCCAAGATTGAAGCGCCAAAGGGATTTGGTGTCCGCCACTTCCAAATTGTGTTGTTATTCTTGGGTTTAGCCATCGCATATGGATTGCGTGTGAATCTATCGGTTGGCATTGTTGCCATGACCGACAGTTCGTTTGAAGTATACTACGAGGTACGTATTTGATTGTCAGGTGAGGTCACCGATCCATGTTCACCTTTCTCTGTCCTTGACAGTGGGACGAATCGAAGCAAGGTTTGATTTTGAGCAGTTTCTTCTGGGGATATTTGATTGCTCAAGTGCCTGCCGGTCGTGCGGCGCAAAGATATGGCGCCAAGTACTTGCTTATGGGGGCTGTGGCCATTTGTGGCTTGCTCGGCTTGGCCATTCCTTTGGCGGCCTCGTATGGATGGGAATGGATGCTGATCATACGTTTGCTGCAGGGGGTCTTCCAAGGATTTATCTACCCTTGCGTACACACCCTCCTGTCTAAGTGGGTTCACCCGTCAGAGCGTGGATTCCTCGCCACCTTCACATACACCGGCACCCAAATCGGAACCGTCATCATGCTGGCTTCCAGTGGAATTCTTGCTTCATCGTTCTTGGGCTGGCCTAGCATATTCTATAGTTCGGGCTTGCTCGGTATTGTGTGGGCGGTTATTTGGGTGATTTATGGTTCGAATTCTCCAGCGGAGTACAAAGGTATCTCGGCTGATGAGAAATCGTTCATCGAATCGATGCCTGGATCGTCCAATAGTCGTCAATTGGCGGTGCCTTGGAAGGAGATCTTCACTTCGAGACCCTTCCTCATGTTGTTGATCGTTCATTCAACCCAAAATTGGGGCTTTTGGACGTTGCTGACCGAAACACCGACATATCTCAAAATGGCTTTTGGTTTCGATATCAAAACCGTAAGTGACCGAACGACGTTATCATCGGACAAGTCACTCTCATCATTTCTTCACAGAATGCTCTCTTAACGGCGCTTCCTTATCTGGTCATGTTCATCCTCTCCATGCTGTTCAGTCCACTTTCGGATTACCTGGTCAATAATGGAATCGTAACAGTTGGAACAGCTCGAAAAACCTTCCAATCTATCGGCCATTGGATTCCAATGTTGGCTTTGATCTGTTTGGCATACGTTACAGAGGCTACCATCGCTGTATTCCTCCTGACTATCGCAGTTGGTCTGAATGCCGGCACATTTTGTGGATACCTACTCAACCATTTGGATCTTTCGCCAAATTTCAGTGGAACTCTTATGGGTATCACGAATAGTATCTCCAATGTGATGTCGATTTTGGGACCGCTGGCTGTCGGGTTCATTGTGCATGGTGGAGAAACGAAAGAGGTGAGTCTTAAAACCTAAAAAATGACCATCACAACCAACCATTGTCTCTTCCCAGGAAACTGCAGCGCAGTGGAAAATCGTATTCTTCATCGCAGCCGGATTCTATTTCATTGGCAATTTACTCTTCGTCTTGTTTGGCGAGGCAGAGATTCAACCTTGGAATGAACCACCACCGGCCAAACTGTCAGAAGATAATGCCAAAAGTAATTTTGTAGATCGAAACAGCTCGCTCGGCGATGAAAGCTCATGGCTTGCTTTCTCTCTCATTTCAGGCTCAAGCATAACCACGATTGAAACGCTTGATGTCAGCGAAGCTCACAAGGACTAGTTTCGTCATCGGAATCCTCTTAAGGCAGACTCAAGTCGTAATGGCGCTTAGGCAAGAGCTGCCCATCACATAGTGATTAAATTGAATTTGACGTCCTTTCTGTCAAATGACCACCACGCTTAAGTTATTAATTCTGTAAAACCTCGTTTTAAGAGAAAAAAAACGAACAATAAATTCAACTTTTTAGGGAAAGCCTCGAATGATTTACCTCCGATTTGGATCGATGCCCCTGCGACGGCTCAGATGCAAACTTCGCTTATTTCTTCATCAGAAATGCATTTGTCGAGAATTCTCGCAGAGTAATAGAAAGTCTCAATCGAAGTCAAAGTTCATATCTTTCTGAAGACTCCGCAACGAATTATTCGAAAGTCTGCGACCGTCGATATACCAACGTTTTGGTTTTTGAAATGAAAGAAATGAACGAAAAATCTGTTTGAATTTCTTGGAAATCGTCCAAAACGAAATGTCAATCACTTCGACTGACACAGCTTTGCCGCTGCGCCACCTTCAGGCAATCCGTATCAACTACGATTTCATCGTATTTCTCACAGAACAGCATGCTCGTGCAATTGTCAAATATTCGATTCGCATTGAGGGCCCTTGTCTCGTTTGACGGTCGTCATTTCATCACATTCGTATGCGATTAACAATTTTTTTTCGTTACTTAATGTGAATTCAAATAAGAGAATCATTTGATAAATATCGCGCATTCACCACATCGAATCAGATCGAAAACAGGAGCGACATGGCACTGAGACTACCGAATATTCCAAAACAGTTTTACCTCAGACCAGTCAAGTGAGTGTTGATTGCGGCTTGGCGACAACTCAAACGAGCGGTGTCGTTGGATAATCAAAACTAACCGCAATTGTATCTGATTATCAGTTTCTTGAAGAATTATCGTCGGACGAGAGCAACCAGCACAACAGCTGGTAGTGACGAGACAGAGGCAGCTTCAACGATCAATATTCCATCAAAAAATGTTGTGACACCTTTGCCACCATTGACGGAGCCATTGAGGGATCTGCCACCGGTACAATATGCCACCGTGCGTCCTGAACACACTCAAACACAAGTGACCACACTCAGCAATGGCTTGCGGGTGGCCTCCGAGAAACGATTCGGCCAATTCTGCACGGTCGGCGGTGAGTAGTCACTACGATTCAGTCATTGAACTCTCATCACAATCTGACGTTTTTCAGTGGTTCTCAACTCCGGTTCGAGATACGAGGTCGCATATCCCAGTGGCATCTCACATTTCCTCGAGAAACTGGCCTTCCACGTAAGTGTCATCGCCCAAATAATTGTCTCAGGCAAACACTAACGTAGCATCAACTTCATCTACCATCGCAGTCAACACAGGAGTTTTCGGATAGGGACAAGATCCTGCAAGAGCTTGAAAAACATGGTGGCATTTGCGATTGTCAGAATTCTCGTGACACATTCGTGTATGCGGCAAGTGCAGACAGCAGAGGATTAGAATCGGTGACTCGTGTGCTGTCCGAGGTGATACTGCGGCCGAAATTGCCGACTCA
>JANSTV010134258.1:0-17473 GCA_027564135.1 Lestremia cinerea
TCGATGTTTGCATAACATACACGATGCGACGACGTATCTTTGTTGTTTACGAACTTATTCTCAAGTTTTGCGTATTTTCGCTATTTTGCAGTTTTGCTTCCTCTCGTTTTGTTATTTTATTTATATTTGTTTTTCTTTTCAAAACTGATTTTGCTTTTTCATTTAAACTGCCTTGGTTTTGGCGGTGAATATTTTACGATGTGGTCTATGCTTATAATTTATTCATTGAGTTTGTATTCGGGTCGATAAGCCGTTTCAAAGCGTTCACAGTTGGAATCGTAATGAACATTTTCAAAAGTGATTGCGGCCACTACTAGTTGCCGTTTCCCTTACGGAAACGGATCGATGAATTGTCTGATTGGTATCGTTGGTCAACCATTCTGATTGGATTCTAAACGATGTACATGAGTCAGCGATGTTCGTGATTGTCATCCGTATCGTCCAAATCCGTCGGCATGAATGATTAACTGTTCCGACCGGATGGCTTCGGCTCCAGTATGTTGACGGGAAACGTGATCCCGCACAGATCTCAAGCATTATATTCGATCTCGCTCATCTGCTATGGCGGCATTATCGTCGACCGTCACCGTGACACTCAATGACATCGAACTCATTATGCATACGAATGTCTGTTGATGTAACATTAATTCAATCAAATATTCAATTTTGTTGGTTCGCCCAAGCACACTGGCAACTGATGGCAGCCCAGCGACATTGATCGATGATTGATGTCAATTGAGTTGCGTTGCACTCATGAATAGTCGGGCAATTGATCGCAATTTGCTGACGACCGAGCGTTTCTGTGACTGATGAACAGGTTGCATGCAATGCCGTCTGTGAGGAAAATGCAACAAAACCGAAAATAATTCATCAAAAATAACCCGTTTCAGGTCTCGAAAAAGATTCATCGGCATCGATGCAATCGTACAACAATTTGTTGAGATTTCGAAAACGTGACAAAATGCTTTTCTATGGGCGACGCATGTTGCGCAAAGTCAAAACATTGCAACAAGCGTACAACTCGCAGGGAAGGAAACGAAGAGCTGTGATGAGATTCGCCAAGAGGATTTTGTACATGAAACGCGATGAGAATTCGCCGATGCAATTGATCAATGTGGAACCACCGGCTGAGTATTTGGAGGAGTTGGGTGAAGGGTCGGACATGCTGCCACCAGATGCGCTGTGCATGTTGCAAGGCATTCGAATGTTCGGTCATTTCGAGAAGCCGATTTTCCTGAAACTATGCCGGCTGACTGAAATCATCAGCTTGCAGACGAATGATCTGCTCTTTCGTATAGGTAATCCGCGAGAGTAATGAATTTGGCTTGGCTCTTTTCTAAATTTTGTATCCTCCGCAGGAGACATTGATGACAGTGTGTTTATCGTCCAGTCTGGCCGTTTGAATGTCCAAATCAATAATGCCGATGGCAGTACGTTGTCATTGAAGCACGTTAAGCGGGGCGAATCTGTGACTTCTCTCCTCAGTTTCATCGACGTTCTTGCGGTAAGCTCTCATTGTTCGACCCCGAAACGAATTTTTATCGAAGTCACATCCAATTCCAGGGAAATGAAAGTGTTTACAAATCCGTGACAGCCAAAGCGATTGAGCCCTCGCAAGTTATTCGTCTGCCAATGAAAGCATTCAAAGAGATTTTCGATGAAAATCCAGATATCTTGGTTCGCGTCATTCAAGTGATCATGATTCGATTGCAACGAGTCACTTTCACCGCCTTGCGGAACTATTTGGGATTGTATGCAGAGTTGGTGATCTCGCAACCACATAAACGGAGCACCGTCAGAGATAAGGAGCGGGTGAGTCAACAGCAACAGGCCCCATCGGCAAATAAGGGGTCACCAACCCATCACAAAAAGCCATTCGACTACGTTCATACACTATCGGCTGAATTGGCTGAAGCGACGCGACCGGATATGTTGGCTGACTTGTCGGAGGTGAGTTTCAAATAAGACGCTCTTTTTGTTGCTGAAATTTGAACCATATTATTTCTTCTAAGTCTAACATACCGAAGCACATGCGGCGGGTTTCAGTTATCTCGGACCCAGTCGAGATGCCAAGCTTATATCAAGTCGCTATGGAAGGCTTTATCAAAGAGTTGGGACTGAAAGACTCGGATCGATCGCTGCTCGAAGGCAACATCGAATTCCGAGAGGCTGAACCGGGAATAACTTTGCTGACGGAGAGTTCACCGGATGTGAGTTGAGCGCTTTTCAGTTGACTGGCCGAATTTTAATCCCAATACCCTCTTTCATTCCAGGACGTTTGTCTGCTATACGTTCTCGCTGGAAGTTTGACCATCGTGCAGAAATACATCGGCTTTCCAGGAATGAAAACCACCTCAGAAATCCACTCACACATCGTTTATTCGGGCGAAATGATGGGCGGTCTAGCGATTTTGACAGGAGAAACTTGCCAGTATACCGTTCGAGCGCGTCATTATTCGAAGGTGGCGGTTCTGACTCGAGCCGTTGTTTACAAGTGAGTACTCACGACCAGCGACAATGCGAAAAATTAATAACTCGACTGCTTTCGCCGTAGTTTGATGCGAGAACGACCCACTACTGTTGTCTTCATCGCCAATTCGGTGGTGAAGAAGTTGTCACCGTTGGTTCGCCAATGTGACTACGCCCTCGACTGGATATTCTTGGAGTCGGGTCGAGCAGCGTACCGCCAGGACGAAACCAGTGACAGCACTTATATCGTCCTGAGTGGACGTTTGCGTTCGATCGTGACGCAATCAAATGGAAAGAAGGAAATCGTCGGCGAGTACGGCAAAGGGGATATGGTTGGAATCGTTGAGATGATAACGGAAACCAGTCGAACGACCACAGCAATGGCAGTTCGGGACTCAGAATTGGCTCGTTTGCCAGAGGGTCTTTTCAATGCAATCAAAATCAAATATCCGGTTGTGGTAACGAAGCTCATTAGTCTGCTGAGCCACCGAATCTTAGGTGAGTACCACCGGTAATCACAATAGAGTTGATTCAACAACCCGAAAATTCCAGGTTCAATGCAATCAAAACCGGGAGGAACACCACTGGAAGCGAATCCGGTAACCCATAAATTCTCCACGGTTGCGCTGGTACCAATTAGTGACGATGTGCCCGTCAGTGCATTCGCCTACGAACTTTACCACTCACTCAGTGCCATTGGACCAGCTTTACGTCTGACTTCGGACGACGTGCGGAAGGCATTGGGACACGCCATTCTAGAACCGAACTACGAATACCGTCTTACCAGTTGGCTGGCACAGCAGGAAGACCGGAACATCATCACACTGTACCAGAGCGATTACTCACTGAATCCCTGGACGCAGCGTTGTTTGCGTCAAGCCGATGTCGTCATCCTCATCGGCATGGGTGATCGTCCATCCACTGTTGGAAAATTCGAGAAAGAAATCGACAAATTGGCCGTACGAACACAGAAGGAGTTGGTTTTGCTGCATCGCGACACCACCACACGACCGACCAACACGATTCAATGGTTGAACAACCGCCCGTGGGTCACCAAACACCATCACATTCAGTGCCCGAAACGCATGTTCACGCGGAAGAGCCAATACCGAATTGTGAGTGTTGGAATATTTGCAGTCGATTTTGGAAATCAATGTCTCTGTTTTCTCCGCAGAATGAATTCTACAGTAAATTCCTTTTGGGTGAGCCGAACATCCACTCGGACTTCTCGCGACTCGCTCGTTGGCTTACCGGCAACTCAGTTGGTCTGGTAATGGGTGGTGGAGGTGCTCGGGGTGCAGCTCATGTGGGCATGCTGAAGGCCATCCAGGAGAAAGGCATTCCGATAGATATGGTTGGCGGCGTAAGCATTGGCGCATTCATGGGCGCGTTGTACTGCGCGGAGAGAAACATCACGACAGTGACTCAGAAGGCTCGCCAATGGTCCAAGGTTCGATAATCGCAGAGACATTGTCCGCTTCCGGATGTTAGTTCAAACTCTCTTCCACAGAAAATGACTCAGTGGCATCGTCAACTGCTCGATCTGACCTATCCAATCACATCCATGTTCACCGGCAAGGGATTCAATGAAACGATCTCCGCCACGTTCGGCGATGTTTACATCGAAGACCTATGGACGCCTTACTTCACGCTAACCACCGACATAACTGCCAGTTGCAGTCGCATCCACACTAATGGTATGTCTGACGGTTTTGTCTCTCTCTCCCTCTCCGCATCCGCGATGAATTTCGTTATTTTTGGGCGATTTTGAGATTTTTGCATCGACGGTAAAACTTTGATTTCGGGCTCAGACTCCGAATGAACGTTCCCTTCGTCGCAGTTCAAAAATCAATAGCCAGAATGAAAATTCAACCGCTGATAACAAGCCAAAGAAAAATATAACAAATGTTCTGAGATTTTTACATGAAACTGGTGTTGAATTCGAAATTTTTGCTCGCAACCATTTGAGAAATTTCCATTCGAATTTTCGCACGTGCACGCTTATCAATTCACTGTATTTTTGTGTTCAACACCAACACCAATCGAACGAAAGAAAAACAAAACATTCGAAGAAAACATGAGAGACATTTGTACTAAAATTCAATTCGAATTAAAGGATCCCTTTGGCGTTTCGTAAGAGCCTCAATGTCATTGAGCGGTTATATGCCACCATTATGCGATCCCAAAGACGGCCACCTTCTCTTAGATGGAGGATATGTCAATAATTTACCAGGTAATTGGTTCATTTTCCATAAGATTATTGTTGTTGTTCATCACTGTCATTAGCCGTTCATTGTGTCAATGCTAACACACTTGCAATGGCTAAGACTGTTCCAGTTCGAATTAACAGTTCACTTGTATGATTTATCCATCGATTTTACGCGCGTGAGAGAAAGACCTCCAACTTGTTGAGCACCGAATAGATTGCGTAATTGCTTTGATTGACGTTTGGTTGTTTGCGATAAAATAGAAATGATCGATCGATGAATGGCTTCGTTGTGTTTCGCTGTCGCTTGTCACTGTGCTCATCGCAGTCCAAATGGGTGATTCGGAAATGAGAGAAAAAAATTTGAAATGTAAAAACCTCAGAACGATTGTTTGACGAATCCGTGGAAGCAGCCGTGATTTACTTGTTTTTCATCAAATCTTAATAATAATCTCAGGTATGCTTTGGCGTTACGTTCGGGCAAGCATGTCCATTGCTGGAGTGTTTCCGCCATTTTGTGATCGAAAAGATGGTCATTTACTCATCGATGGTTGCTACGTAAATAACGTGCCAGGTAAACATTATAACAAACGCTGTGTGTGGTGGACTGCTTCCCTGGCTCTAACGGGTCAATTCTACTTCAATGCTTTCGAAGAACTCCCCAATTTTTGTTGTTGAAAAAATTCCTTTTTTGCAACCAGATTCAGATTGACTAACAAACCAATCAGACAATTTGAGACTAAGGCGCATGCCCGCTTAGGGGAATTTCGACCTAGAGAGCATGACTGTGGCATGGAGTTTTGCTAATATTTGTTGTTGATGTGCATTTGCCTCTATGAGAGCTTGCTTGGGACCAAGAGCATAGAAACTGGGAGTACTGGGAAACCGTTGGGTCAGAATTCAGTTAATGAACGTTACCATTACCAAGGAGAAATGCATGCAATTAATATCCTTCACAAGCGATGACCTCTGCACCTCTTCTCAATCCAAACATACGACGAAATCTATCTCTAATTGGCGTTGTTCTCATTTAGATTGTCCAAGACATTGTCTATTCAAATTTTTCGTAACTATCGCGACCATTTAGTTGCGGACGATTCCGAAGTAAGTACACGACATTTGGGCGGCAAGTCTTTGATTAATTTATTTTTCACGCGTTCGTTTTCGTCCATAAAAACGTTACGAAAATTCTATCTCAATGGTAGTGAAGTTGTTGTTGTCATTCGTTCATGATGTTGGTTCGAGTGTGAAGCAGTTTTGGTTGAAAATTTTCCTCTGGTGAAAGAATGGTTTTGGCTTCAAGAGACCCGCACTGCTTCTAACTCGAAATGGTTGTTGTGTCTTAGTGGTAAAAGAGGACTACATAGATAAGACTACATAGTGTAGCGTAGATCGCACCATAAACGTAGAGAAAATCAAAGCAGTTACGCAATTTACGTTGATTTCAACGCAAATCTCCGTCAATCATTTCATTCATTACATTGTCGAAGATCAATATTTCAAAAGAAATTAATCGTTTTCATAAAATTTTCATCGAAATCAGCGGATGTGATGCACAATTTGGGTGCCGCTCACATAATTGCCATCGATGTTGGCTCCCAGGACGACACCGATTTGACAGACTATGGCGACCATTTGTCCGGTTGGTGGTTGCTCTACAAGAAATGGAATCCATTTTCGACGCCTGTTAAAGTACCAAATTTGCCTGACATACAATCACGATTGGCCTACGTTTCATGTGTTCGACAATTGGAGGTAATTGATGAGCTGCTCGCGGTGGATCAGGAAGACATTCAACGATTCTGTTGTCATTTTAGGAAGTAAAAAATAGCGATTATTGCGAATACATTCGCCCACCGATAGACAAGTACAAGACATTAGCATTTGGTAGTTTCGATGAAATTAAAGACGTTGGCTACGTTCATGGGCGGAATTGCTTCGATATCATGGAGAAAACAGGGCGCATTGATCGATTCAACAAATGGTCCAGCAAGGATTTACCAAAGAAACACGCCCACACACTAAACGAGTGAGTACACTGGCGTCAGCCACATCCACCGAATAAGTTCTAAGCTGTTCAAATTCTTTCTTCAGATATTCGTTCGTTGATCTCGCACAAATAGTCTGTAAATTGCCTGAGATGCGTGTAGAAAACTCGTATTCATCGTCTTCGGATGAGGACTTTGATGGCTACATTTCAGAGCCATCGACAATGGTGAGTCTCTCATATAACTCAACACATCGAATACCACTCACACTTCACTCTTTACAGAATCGCAGCGGACCCCATCGCATTCAGCGACACGGTGGAACTCAATCTTTGTCCGAAAATGAATTCGATTCAGACGATTTGGAACTACCGATCAATTTAAAGTCCATCAAATTGGCGGAGGCTGCTACATCCGTTACTCCAGTACCATTCGATTCACTCAAAAGAGAACCAATAAGTCGTCAATCGTCAGCTGAACAATAATCTGCTATTTTCGCATTTCTGTACCTTCGAACGAAATCCCTCTTATTTTTAAAAATAAACAAATATTTTGAATGAAAATTTCCGTCTCCGTTGATTCACCGATGGACTCTTCCCAAAACGACCATCGATGGATGATGGACCAAATCTGTATTTCATCAAAAATGTATGTGTAACAAAGATGATATTGATATTTTGAATAATATTTGATGATTCTTCGTCAACACCGCTGAGTTGATAAATATCCTCCACAAATGGAAATGCTTAATGTCCGCACATGCACCCAGCAGTTATCTCAATTTCGGTGAATTTCCAACAGCGTCGTAACTCATTCGGTAGCAACGTTGTGTGCCTCTCGTTTTCTTCATTCCCGTCTAGGGGACCGTCACGTCGCGTAAGGACTAAAGTCTTGTAGTGGACGGGATGACATCGTTTCTTGCATTTCTTGTCATCCGGGTTGGTTTGGGCGTCTTGGCAGGTCAAATTTTTGAGGTATCGCGGATAGAACGATGGACCGATGTCGGCAAATAGCGCCTTTTCCATGCAATTGGTTGCGACTTTGGGATGAGCTCGTTTGCCTTCGACAGCTGACAAATCGTTCAGATTGAAGTATCGGGCCATATTCTCCTCATCGCTGCCGTATTCGTAAGGTTCGTACTGGCTTCTAGAAGGATATGTTCAGGTTGAAAATTGTATGTTCAGGTGATGGTGTACTCACTTCTTCATAACGGTCATTGCGTTCTCGCAGTTTTCGTAATCGTTATACGCTGGATCACAGGCCAAGGCGTCGAGAAACTTGTGGAGAACGTAATCATCTTGTATCGTCTTGTCCTCCTTGCCAGTTGCTGACAAGAGCATGATTGCCATTGCGGAGAGCATGCACAGAATCTGCTGCTGAGGAAGAAATACTAAATCATCGATAAATTGTTCGGGAATGGCGAAATAGGCGGTGCATTTTCGAATCAAAATTTTGTGTAGTATTGAGCGAGTGAGTTAGGGTTTTTGTGGAAATTCTCAGTGAAACATTTCGTCGATGAACCAACGACCAAATAACTCGAAATTAGCCGATTTCCTTGCCGAAGAATGCCAAACGTTCGCTTTTTGGAGAGGAAATCAAATTCACGTGGACCAATCGCCCGGTAGACGCCCTGAGTATCTAATTTGCGATGCATTCGATGCCGAAGAATTGCATTACGGAAAATTGTTGACAGCAGTCGTGAAAGACGTCATCTCTCGATTTGCCCAGCAACGTGGATTCGAGGTTGTACGTGGCTTGACCTCTCATCCTACCGTAGAAACTGAACCATTGCTCGAGCGGATGGGATGCTTCGTCAAGCGGCGAAAGAACGAATCCGAACAAAACGTTGAGTCAATCGACGACTTTTGGGGAATTTTCAAAGTGCTGCACTCTAAAGGTCTGATTTATCGTGACACGAAAGCACTGCTGTATTCAATCGACTGCTCTGAGCCAATCCCCGTTTTTGAATGCGATCAAAATATCAAGCGAGTCACTCAACCATTCGTGATTGCATGCTTCCCTCTTCGCGACCGTCCTGAGGTGAGCCTGCTCGCTTGGACAGCCTGGCCATGGACGTTGACCACGAATATAGCGCTCCTCGTCCACCCGGATGTGAGCTACGCCGAAGTCATGGAAAGTCAGAACGAGCGAAGGTATATCGTAGCTTCGGAGTGCATTTCGAATGTCTTCTCAGAAGATTGGGAGGCAACACACGAGATACTGGAGATATTTCGTGGCGAGGCCATGCAGGGCTTGAAGTATGAGCCTCTGTTCAATTACTTCGACGAAATAATTGAGGCGGAAAAACTGAACGCTTTCCATGTAGTTTGCGATCGTGGCGTTCAAGAGATCGGAACAGGCATCACACACTCATCTCCACATTTGGGAGAGAATGACTTGCGGATTTGTCAACAAGGAGAGATGATTTCGAGTGATGACTTGGAAACCTTCTGCCCGATTGATGAACGCGGGCGATTCACTGCGACGATTGATGACTTCACAGGAGCTGCGGTTCTGCGATGCCAGAAAGCAGTCATTACGCTGATTAAAGCGAAGGACCGGGTATTTCGAGCAGGATTCACCGATGTTAATTTAGCGTACTGTGCACGATGCGACACACCGTTGATAACGAGGATAGTAACCACATGGATGCTTCGCGTCGAAAGCTTGACTGAGGAGTTGCGGCGAAACGCGATGGAGACGGAATGGATTCCGCGAAACATCAGCGAATACAAGCTCGAAGGTTGGCTGGAACGTGCTCAGCCCTGGGCTATCAGCGGACATCGAGAGGGTGGAATACCCGTGCCGATTTGGCGTAGTGAAAACGAGGAAGAAGTTTGTTTTGGAAGCTTGGCTGAATTGAGAGAACGCTGCCCAGGGCTCGATACCGCCAACTTGAGTCAAGTTAATGACGCAATAATTCATTCAAAATCTCCAGAGGCCCAAGCAATGCATCGAACTCGGGACGTGTTCAACACCTCATTCGAGTCTGCCTTGAAGCTTTTCGTGCAGTTCGTCCAAAATTCAAAACGAAATCGACTGCATGAACGTCGATTTCTGTTTGATTGCATCGCCGAAAGTATCAAACGGGTCCACAATCACTACTACAAGCTTCTTGTGCTGACGACCACTTTGCTAAATCAAACACCGGCGGAAACAGTCGTCGTCACTGACATCGTCTTGGACAGTCATGAGCAGAAAATGGTTGACCGCAAACATCGAAAGCCACCCACATCCGAGTTGCTGGAAGGAGTCGGGGCAGATGCTCTCCGTCTCGGACTGCTTAATTCGATAATTGCCGAAGAAAAACATTTGAAACCGATGGACGCCGTCGCTGAGGAAATGCTAGACTCAATTTTGTTGCCACTGCTCTCCGCCGCAACTTATTTACGAGACTGCATCAACCACGGCTGCTCGGGCTACCACTTCGATCACTCTCGTTTCAAGGCGGCCCTGAACGAGCCCCTTCACGCCCGCATCATATCCCGCTTGCAGTCACTGATGTTGGTCGTCGAGGCAAAAATGAACAATCATCGATACGATGTCGTCATCGATTTGAGACACTTCGTCATGGAACTCGAGAGCTGGTACATATTCCTCTGTAGAAAACGTTGTGAAAATGTTGCGTTCCTGCTGTCACATTGCGACGCTTTGTTTGCTGTTTTGATGAATCTCTCGACGGTTTTGGTGCCAATCATTCCTTTCCTTGCGGAAACGATATTCCAAAAATTAACTCCTTGGATGCTCGAACGAGACGCGCAGAGCGTGATGCAGTTGCCCAGAGCGGAAGTAGACGAGCAGCTCCTGGCGCCTCACTTAGAATTGGCTTTCGAAACGCTGAAAATTGTCATCGCCTTGGGTCGATCTATTCGCTATCGCAAACACATCCGAAACGAGTATCAGCTCTCGAAAATAATAATCATACACAAGGACCAGCAGCGCTTGAATGAACTCGCCGCCTTCAAAGAACTCATTTTGAGCGAGCTTAACGTTCAAATGTTGATGAATGCGACATGCTCGCACGAATTCGATTTTCGTTTACGTGCCAAAGCCATCTTCAGTCGAATCGGAAATCGCGAGGACTTTCCAACACTTGAGAAGCACTTTCGGAAATTGGCTGAGAAGGAAATCGAGCAGAGATTGCTCCGCGGTCGATTTTGTAGCGATGAAACGATCACAATGGACGATATCGAGTTGTTTTATGAGCAAAAGGCAAACACCGCGTGGACGTTTTTGGCCGCAGCCACTGACGGAGACGTCCTTGTCCTGATGAATATTCATCTGGTTGACGGAATGAGCCAGTTTGAAGCCATCGCAGGAGAGATCGCTGCGTACATTGAAGACATGCAAACATTGCTACCTAATCTGCGCAAGAACACTACGCGGGTGTTCTATCAGACCTTTGCTCACTGTTCGGACGGAAATTGTCTTCCACTGCTGGAATCAACGATTCTGACGCACCAAAAACTGATAGAAGATTTGATTGGCTGCCAGTTTTTGCCGCTGCCGGAAATATCTCGATTGACTTGGAGGATTAGACTGGAGGAGCGTTTCCTGGTGAACGGCGCCCGATTGAAAATATTTTTGTGCACGAGCGACTGAACGCTGGTGAGTTCCACAAACGCAACCCATTCACTTGCTCACTGAAAAACTGAAAATTCTCTTTAGTTACTCACCCGAGGGCCCATATTTACCAACTGAGGCTGGAAGAGACAACCAGAGCCTTTTATACCGCATCTGATGATGACTGCCGACGTACCTTTAATTCATTGTTGCCAATGCGTCGTATCCATTAGCCAACGCATTCTATTAATTTGCGAATCACAGAATTATACAAAAGACGTAACACGAGAGGATATTTGGATGTGAGATGACGTGGGATGGAGCCGGCAACTCACGTGCTTTATTCTCAATGCGATCTTGTGGACACTCCTGCTTTCCTCCAAGGCATCGTTCATTCAAACATTTCATACGAATGCACTCTTTGTTCTTTACGGACGGGCGGAATCAAATTTCAGATGTCAGTTTGTGAAATTTTCGTGCGTCTCGAGGAATATTCGCCATTTTTTTTTTTTTTGGTTAGAATGGCTCGCTATGGCTTTTTCCACCGGCTGAAACTGCGTCCATTCATTATTACGACAGCAGTTATTCCATTATGCGAATGATTGACGTGGCGCCCGTGTTTTTATTCGTTGACTTTGAGACCTAAAACGTCCCACCTCGATTCTGGTGGCCATTCGAATTCGATGCGATGCTCAATCCGGCTCTCTGCTGCA
Source organism: Lestremia cinerea (assembly GCA_027564135.1). NCBI lineage: Eukaryota > Metazoa > Arthropoda > Insecta > Diptera > Cecidomyiidae > Lestremia > Lestremia cinerea. The sequence continues at coordinate 11,940 of JANSTV010134258.1, forward strand.
CGGATAATCAAAAGCCAAGTCCTTCCGCGATGCTAAGCCATTTGAATTTATGGGGAAATTCCGTTGAAACGCCAAAGCTTTTATGAAATAGTTCTTAAGTTGCGTCTATTTCGCTGGAACACACGCTTTTGCCATCGATTTTGACCGAATGCACAAAGACACAATGGCCGCAGTTGGCATATTAATAATATCCAGCTTACGTCTTTCTAATGCCAGCATTCTTCGGTCATTCCGTTGACGGTTACATTTTACTATTTGTGCTTTCAGTCAGGACCGCATCACTCTGGCTAAGGCAACGCAGGGGGCTTCAGTCCCACAGTTCAGCTCCATCGGCATGTTCTCAATGAAATGAACTCACGAGATCCGTTTGTGACAATTCGACTTCCGAAAAGAAGACCCGCCATCGTCAAGGCCCAAACCCAAATCCAGCCCGCGGACCCCCGTCCATATCGAATTCACTCAGCATATAAATGCTGCACTTCTACGATTTCCTTTATTTTTCCGATAGTTTTTTCCTTATTTTCCTCCGCAGATATCGAACCATTGACAATGTAACATTGAATAGTTTCAGTTTGTATTTGTCCACCGTATGGTCAACGTTGACGTTGAGTTTTTCGAAAAGTCGAACGCCGTCGGTGCGTTGCTGCCCCAAGTTTAATGGAAAGTTTCCGACGCGAAAAGACGATTAAATGAAAATTCAATCGTGGAGAGTCACAGCTGTGCTGAAGTGGACGACGAGTGATGAGGACGCATTGTAAACAATTTTGGAATAGTTACAGCGCAATTGCTCGATCGCATGCAATCAGACCGCCGATGTTGTGCTTGTGATAACGTTTTGTGACCGAAGGCAACCCGAACGATTGATTTTAAATTGAAAATGTTGAATATTTTATGCAACCCAATCATCGATTCAGTGTTACAAAGTGTTCAGTGTCCGGCCATCGAAAAAATTTCAATACAAAGCAAAGCCAAACACAAAACTCAAATAATCTGTTATAAATAAAAGATAATAATTCGAATAGAATAGAAAGATACAACGACTGACGACTCAAGCAGCTCACGGAAGCCTTTCAACGGAAACGCAAATGCTTGCATTGGTGCTTTGAATGCCATGTCACACCGGATCGAATATGAAAAGAAAACAACGACGGTACAGGTAAAGCCATTGGCAACGGGGGGAGGGGGAGGGTAGGTGGAGGATCCATTGCATGTGTTGGTGATATTCCGGAAATACCAAATGATTTTTCGTTTCTCCCATTCAACTGTCATCCGCTACAGAACCACCTTTAATTCGGTGCAGTTGCAGGAATTAGAACGAGCATTTCAACGGACTCACTATCCGGATGTGTTTTTCCGAGAGGAATTAGCGTTACGCATTGATTTGACGGAGGCTCGAGTACAAGTGTGGTTTCAAAATCGTCGAGCCAAATGGCGAAAGCAGGAGAAGAGCTACATCAAAGACAACTGCATGGATGGTTCAGGATACGAAACGAATCCATCCCAGGGACCGATTATGAGTTCAGGTTGTTTCACCCTGATGCTTGATAGCCTCGATAATTTGACGTGTGATTCCTTTCACAGCCATTCCCCCCTCATCGATCATCAACGAGCCACCGGTTATGCAGCATAGCTTGGACCCAGACTCAAAGATAACGATGGGACACTTGTCTCCGGGCCGCCTCACCCCAAACCTCTTCCTCGGTATTAACCTGGAAAACATCGGCGGCGATCGCAACAACATCACCCTGGAATGGTCGAATTTTTCATCGTCTCCGGGACCACCGCAGCACCTTCAGTCATCATCGCAACAACTGCAATCGTACGCAACATCGACAATGCCCACCACCAGTGCGTCCCGTTCTTCATTGCTTCACTCAGGCAATCTGCTTGATCCGAGTCAGTGCTTGAATTTAGATAACTCGACGTCCTCTTACGATGATATCAAATTCCTGAACGTCGATCAGTTCAACATGGACTCTTTCAAGTCCGATTGCATCCTCAACATGGACCATGCGATCATTCTCGACGACAAAACTATGAACGGTGGCCATTCAGGTGGTGACACTGTCATGCTCGACCCACACGGTGACTTGGACATCCATTCGACACTGTCCTTGCACGACTCCATCGACAAGTCGTCACCGCTGATGGACTTGGAGAAGCCCATCATGAACATCAACTTAGACAATTTGCACTTGCATTCACATTCGCATTCGCAATGCGATGAATGCAACTAGATTCTTTGTTTCATTTGTTTCGTGTTCTTTTTCCTTCGAAGATGATTTTTTAGTGAATCTCGTTTTTGTTGTTTCAGTTCGAGGATTCTTTGCCGTTTTAGAGAACTGGTTTTATCAATTGAAAAACAACTGTTAATTTTGTAACGTAACCTTTATTCGATATTTTGTTGAAGCAACCAAAAGAAAAATAGAAGGAATAAAATTAAATGAAAACTGAGCGCAATTCGGGGGCAGTGTCGAGCGCAAAATGCATTCATTGCAGGAGGAAACTGACATCGGCATCAGCAGCCAAATCTTGCGGCTCTTTTTCTCTGCGAAATAAGAAGAGCTCATGAAACCGTTTGCATTGAAAGCGACCAAAGTCAGAGCACTCACCTGGTGAATAAAATCGCCGGCAAATGGCCTAGCAGACGTGCCTTGTCCCCATCAACCAAGAGAGCACTGCCTTCCCGCATGGCCAAAACGATTTGTTCATTTTGTTCCAGGAATTCTTCGATGCGATCCTGTCGGGTCTCACCTTGATGTTTGGAATTCTCGTCGGTATCGATGAAGTGTGGATTGATGTTGAATGGCACTAACTTCAGTGCTTCAAAGCTGTGATTCAAGCGATTAAAGGACGCCCCTTTTCATGAAACAGCGGAATACGTACCTTGGTGGAAAGACGATTGGCATGTCATTGGTGGTTTGGATGCTAAGAGTGGCGACATTCGTTCCAGCACTAGAACCCATGTAAGGCACACCATCCTGCAGCACTCGCTTCCGAATCGGCTCAATCAGCGACAGTTCATACAAGGTCTTTAGCAACAGGAATGTATTACCTCCACCAATAAAAACCGCCTCAGCTGTGTTGATCGACTCGATGGGATTGCCTGCGGCATGAACGCCTCGCACTTGAAAGCCCCAACTGTTGAACACGTCAGCAATCTTCTTTGTATATTCGTCGTGATCTTTCAAAGCGTACGGCACGAACGTGACTTCTTTAACGTTATTTCTGCGATAAAATCGTCCAGCAACGTGAATAGATTGCAATCGCAAATCGACCGGTTGTTCTACTCACTTGTTGAAGTAGCTCACAATGTTTTCCCGAGCGAACTCCAAATAGCCGCGACCGAAAATTCGTGACGAAGACAACAGCAAAATCTGGGGCTTGGCCATCTCTATATGAGGAAAGAATCAAGCTTGGTTAATTCGATGCGAACAAGATCACCGTCTGGTGCGTACTGAAAGCATGAGCCTTTGTCTGAAGTGAGTTGGAGACAAATTCAATCACCGCACAAACACACACTTGTGACGCGTCATCGTCGATTGTATTGTTTTTGTTGTCGCCCGATAACAATACAATTGTAACACAATCGCGACATCCTCAGTCAGAAAAAAAACAATGAAACGGTATTTGAATTATCTCCAGTCGACTGTTCGGCATCCCAAAATAAATGAACCGTAAGATTCCGGACAAATGTATCATCGTCAATTGGTCAGTTGCCATACGCAGCGTTGGGTCTCGTCAGAAGAATTCTTGAGGTACGACGATCACTTGTGACGAGCCTCTTTCATATTCTGACCTCTGGTCTCTCGTTGAAAGAAACAAAGGTCAAATTCCAGCGTCGCGCTGAGTCAAATCAATCTCGATATCTTCCCAAACAACTCACCTGAGTTTTTGTAACAAAATGAACAAAATAACAAATTTTCGGCGAATATCACGAATTTTTCGAAAGAATAACTTTCCAAAACACTCAAATGATTCCGGTCTTGGAATTCAAATCGGTACCGAATGATTTGCACAAATGTCAAAACGATGACAGCGACCGTATTTGGTTACAGCGGCACTTCGATTCGCATTGATGGGAATCGAACGCTGCGATGTGTTTTAGGTCGTTTACCAGCCATTCGTTCGGCAGCGACAACACCAATTTTGAATTTGAATTTTTGTGTGAGACGTTGGCAATTTGATTTTCAGAGTGGTCGAAAGGGAGCCGAGCGAGTGGGAAACCTCATGTCCTCAAAGACTTCGGCGAAAGGAATATTCCATTCACCAAAGCGGCATTCATTATCTCTCTCTCTTTCTAACCCATTCTATTCTCCATGGGCTTACCCATCCCGCATGGTCTCTCATATCGCATCGAATAAATCATCGAGTTTCTATTTTTGGAAGAGCAAGCCATTAAATTCAACCTAAAAGTCGCACACGAAAAAAAACGGCCAACAATTTCTCATCGCGAAACGACGCGATGCGTCCGAGAATGCAGACATCCGAAACGTTTGGAATCATCTCCAAAATGCACAAATGCTCTGACAACTGGCGATATCATTCAGCAGACCGAATTTCGTCGAAAACGTGCGCAATCCACACGAAAACCGATCCAAATGTTACACTTGACGAAATTTGTGTATCGTTTTGCCAAAGCCAACGAATCCAATCAGTCAGTCAATGTGCTCGAGGTGCTGTTGCTATCGGCGAAAGGCATGCATTTGGTGCGCACTCATTGGCACATCGTGTGCGCATCATATTGTTCCCGTCCGACAATTAAAAACGAATTCATATCGTTCGTTGAAACGAGCGAGAAAAGAAGAAAAAAAAAATCTGCTCGTCGACCGCGCCATCGTCGTCATTTCCTCCGTCATGGTCGTCGTCAGTTTCATTCATTCTCCGTTTGCATTCTTTGCTCAGGCATTTTGTGTGGATTCGCGCATTTCAGCGAAAATTGCAAACACATTAAATATTTGTTTTCGCCATGCATTTCATTTCGATGCTTTTTGTGCATGCGACTGTGCGCTGGGTTTGCAGTGCGATGCACGTTCCGAACTCAAATGTAGACGCAGTCTGCCCAACTGTTGACGACGCTCTGGCCCTCGTCGTTTTTCCATCAAAATGAAATTTGCGGTAATTCGTATTTCGTCGATGATACGCGTAACTGTATGGAAAAATGTGCGGCCGTGGAAGCGTTCACGATGGATTGCCGACTGGCAAAGAGCTCTTTTCTTTTAATTATACGAAACGCATTCGATGTCATGTAATGCACCGATGCTCATCCGATGCCTGGCATCGAATTTTCTCGAACTACCGTTAGCTCGTTCGTCGGCATTGCGAGGAAATAAGGTCTTCGGGGTTCATTTTCATTTGATCGTGTGATTTACGGTCCATCGATGTTGCCCCGCCGTGCGAAATGAGCCTCGACCCGACCCAAACCGATTTCCATACCGGTGTGTTGATTGCTGCCACTGCTGCAGGTGATTGAGGTGAGAAAGCGATTGTTCTAATTACTCTCATTTGTCTGTTCGCAATGCTGCGATTGGCAC
>JANSTV010134369.1:0-17473 GCA_027564135.1 Lestremia cinerea
GTAGCACAAACCGCTGGGAGCTTCCACATCGAAGCTCTGTTCAATGCAAGTCACTAACGAGCCCGATTTCAGCGCCAGCTATGGTTCCGACCGAGAAGTAGAGACACGTATAAAATACAATCGACCAATCAGAGCCCAACACGAAATCTCACACAAACACAGTCTACGTTGACGGTCCGATAAATAACATTGTTTTGCCAAAAAGACGATTTGTCAGTCAGTCACACAGGTCGAAGTCGAATGTAATTTGGCCGATTTATTAGGAAATTTCTCTCGCGAATTATTCTCGATTGTGCTAAATGTAAGTTGATTTGGTTGACGAAATGAACACGAGGCGATAGTTCGAATTTGATTCATTGAATTTCGTGCATTTTTCCACAGAACTTTAAATCGAAGCGAACCGGCAACGTGATTCGTCCATGATGATTTTCTTAGCATTTCGTGAGTATTTCAATTGAATTGTGTTTTTTTTTTTTATCGTGAAAAGAAGGATTCTTTTGCAAGACAATAATTTTTATTCATCGATCTGTTCGTCAACAGTTTGTGCACTTCTGGCGCCGTCGTTGGCGTTCTACGAAAAAGGTGACGTTGTCGAATTGACGCCCACCAACTTCGACCGTTTGGTACTTCAGAGCGATGAAGTTTGGATTATTGAATTCTACGCTCCATGGTGCGGTCATTGTCAACAATTGGTGCCGGAATACACGAAAGCAGCCACAGCTTTGAAAGGTGTTGCCAAGGTCGGAGCCATCAATGCCGATGAGCATCGTTCACTCGGCAGCCAGTATGATGTCAAAGGATTCCCCACAATCAAGATTTTTGGAGCGAACAAGAAATCTCCAACAGACTACAATGGTGGCCGAACTGCTCAAGCTATTGCCGAAGCTGTGTTGGCTGAAGCCAAGAGCAAAGTATTGGGAAAACTCTCGGGACGTAGCAGTGGCGGTAGCAGCAGTGGTAGTGGCAAGGACGAGGTTGTGGAATTGACCGATGCGAACTTCGACAAATTGGTATTAAACAGCGATGACGTGTGGTTGGTTGAGTTTTTCGCTCCATGGTGCGGCCACTGCAAGAGTTTGGCTCCGGAATGGGCCAAGGCCGCCAGCGAGCTGAAGGGCAAGGTTAAATTGGGAGCACTCGATGCAACTGTTCATCAAGCCAAGGCCCAGGAATATGGCGTTCAAGGTTATCCAACCATCAAATTCTTCCCAGGCGGCAACAAACGCCGCAGCGATGCTGCTAATTATGATGGTGGTCGCACCGCAGCTGACATTGTCACTTGGGCCCTCGAGAAATACACCGAAAGCATTCCAGCTCCTGAACTCCATGAGCTTCATAGCGATGCTGAAGCGAAGAAAGCCTGCGATAACAAGCCTCTATGCATCGTTTCCGTTCTGCCGCATATTCTGGATTGTGACTCGAAATGCCGTAACGACTATTTGCAATTGCTTCGCAATGCGGCCGAGAGCTTCAAGAAGAAGGGCTGGGGATGGCTGTGGATCGAAGGTGGTGCTCAACCGAAAGTGGAAGAAGCTCTTGAAATCGGTGGTTTCGGCTATCCAGCCATGGTTGCTGTCAACTACAAGAAAATGAAATTCACATCGCTGCGTGGCTCGTTCTCCAAGGACGGCATTTACGAATTCTTGCGCGACATCTCATACGGTCGAGGACAAACGGCTCCAGTCCGTGGTGCTGAATACCCGAAGATTCATGAAAACACTCCATGGGACGGCAAGGACGGTGAATTGCCCGCTGAGGATGACATCGATCTGTCCGACGTTGATCTCGACGAAAAGGATGAATTGTAAGCGGATCAACCAGAGATGATTCCACGTCAGCTTTCTTTTGTAAAGCCTTTCTCTTACGAATGATGTGTTAAATGAGTCGAAAATGTGAAATATATTTATAATTATTTATTAGGTATCCCTTTCCTTTCGTTTTATTTTGTTCACATTCGAATTTCAAAGCTACAATTTTACAATTCGGATCAACTTGGTATATTTTTCGCCGAAATAAATCATTTTGTATGAAATTTCTATGGACTTTTTTGTGATTCTGCTGAATGAGCGTGTTTAAAACGTTTGTTGGATTTGGAAGAGAAAACAAAACATGCTTTTGGAACGATTTTGTTTTATTTCCAAAAATTTATTCATGTTCGATCAAATTCGATGAAAAATCATAGAATTTGGTCAATGAAACATCGCAAACTGCAGTTGTGTTGATCAACGGTAATTGCTGTAATAACAAATGCCAATTTACTTTTCTCGACGAAAAGGATGAATTGTAAGCGGATCAACCAGTGATGATTGATAGTTTCACGTCAGCTTTCTTTTGTAATGCCTTTCTCGTACGAATGATGTGTTGAATGAGTCGAAAATGTGAAAAATATTTATAATTATTTATTAGGTATCCCTTTTCTTTCGATAAATTTTTCACATTCAAATTTCAAAGCTACAATTTTACAATTTTACAACTTGATATATTTTCTGGCGGAATGAATCATTTCGTATGAAATTTTTATGGACTTGTTTGTGATTCTGCTGAATGAGCGCCTCCCACTGCAGTACGATTCAGGTATCTGTACTTGTACAAGCGCCATCTAAGCTTATGAACGCGTGATCTATCTCGTCCGAGAAGCGCGTACTTTCGAAAGAAGCTGCGTAATGGGTCGATGACATTGACCATGATTTCAGGGAGCTTTAACCTGTTATCCTCCAATCCAATTATCAATCGATGCAGTCCCTCTATCGTGAGGTTGTAGTCCGTCATGGTAAACGAACGATGGAAGACATACTCAATGATATTCGCACTCAACATCTCATACGCGCATAAAAACCCCAATAAAGGAAAGAAATTCGCGTATAAATTACGTTTCATTCTCTGAATCTGCATTCTCTCGTCGTAATTGACAATTTCCGAATCAAATATCCTCTTGCATTCCTTCTCCAAGTTCTTGAGAACCTCAAATTGAACGCCTGGAGTTTGACGACTGGTCACTTCGGAAATGAAAACGGCAAAGTATCTCTGGTCGAAAGGGCGTTGACGAGCTAATTTGATGGTCATGTTCGTGAAGGCGACCAGATCCACTTCATCGGAAAGATCAAAATTAGCTATGGCCGGTATGTTGGCAATCTGCTGCACATTTGGTAGAACTGATATCTCACGATGCTTGTAGAGTTGTATGACCCGTTCTGCGAGATGGTTTTCAATGCGGACTGCAGCTGCGGTCAGAAAAAGCTTTGAAGTTGTTGGTTATCGTTGTGATTATACGATTTACCAAACTCTCTATGTGGAGGAGCGATCCCAGGAAAAATGGCAGCAACGACTGATGACTGATTTGCGGCAGCTGCTGAAATGAATTTGACTTTTCGGATTGGAATTCAAACGGAAAACTGTCTAAGCTTACAGCTGAGAGTTTCAATATAAACATCTAGATGCAACAGTTCGGATAATCGTTCGAAAGTGTGTGCATCCAACACGCTAATCTGCTCCGGGAGGGTGTACATGATTGTCACTACAACTTCCATTTCCCACAGAAACACGTTCGGGAAACTTATAGATAAGTGGTCAGAAGGGTTATAATTGGCCTTGAAAATTTGACAATAGAATGAGCTCCAAGCGGCCAACACAATTTTGTGGAAGGCAATTGGTCCGCCAACGCAGTTGATTGTCAAATCGGAGAAGCTCGAGTCCTTCTGGATGGCACTGAACAGGTCTCGTATATATCCTTTTCCTAATTTATGTCTCAACCAGACGAATTGATTTTCTGCCATTTTTACGTGTTTTTAACTCGAAAACTTTTTCTTAAATCAAACAATTGCTCAAACGACACGACGAAAAAAAAACATGCAATCAACTGCCGTTATTTCTGGATTCGTGTTGAAGTTGGTGTTGCTTTTCTCCAAATAAGTAGGGCGATGCCAAATTGTACAAACCATCAAATCGAGGGAATGATCAACTGACGTAACAAAATGCCGTCCAAAGCTGAAATCATATTCGTGTGCATATTCGAGTCACAGCTCAGGAGCTTGGCATCCCGAATAAAGTAATCAAGCAAATAGGTCCTTGCATCCTCAACAACTGGATCAGCTGGTATCACAAACGTGATGCGACTTCCACCCATTGCAATCAAGCCACGATGCGTGCAACTTAGGTTATGTCGCGCAACCAAGCTTTTGTCACCTCCATTTGTTCAACGAAGTTGGTCCAGACGTCTCCCACATCCAAAAGAGACGTTTCATCAGTCGTGTAAATGAAAAAAAAATTTCTTAATCAGTCAAATCTCAATTAAATTTATTTATTCTTGCTGTGATCTTGCGAATCTCTCCTCCACAGCCAAGATTAAAATAGTCTGAACATCATCCGTTTTTCTCGCTTCTGCCACACAGCTCTCCAAAAAATGAATTTCAGAACCAAAATCCAGCCTTTTGTATGGATTTCTCGAAAAAATCGCAATAAACAAACTGATCAACTCCATCCTATGCCAAATATTGCGGATTTCCGACAACTTATAATTAACGAATCTGATAAAATCCAGAGGAACCACTTTGCCATGATTGAACAAATGAGCGAAAAATGTAACCGCATGTATCTGGTGCTCTCGGTGCTTGTACTTATTTGCGTTAACACCGGTGAAGTCAGCTCTGGCGGCCGTCGCACATCGCTTGGTCATTGCCAATCGGTATTTTCTCTGGATTGTCAAGTTCTCTTGCTGATTTATGATTTCCTCGTACAGAATTGCAATATTATCAAATTTGAACTCCGCGAAAACAAAGAATTTCACGTCAAACAGTTTTGCAAACTTTTTATAGTTTCTGTCTCTTTATTTAAGTTTAATATCTCGGATTCGATCGGTAATGTCCGTCTGAGTACTCTCTGTAAGTGAACAACAAATATGAGTTCGATTGTTCTGTGGCCTGGATGCCAAACAAACTCACCGATAATTTCTCTCCATTTTTCCTCGCCCCAAACGAGCCCAGGAATAAGCACTTTTTCTTGGGCTTTATCAGGATCAAATGACACCATAGTCTTGGCCATATTCACATCGATATGTAGGTCCGCAGCGAAATATATGAAATTTCCGACAAAATCCTGCCTAAGCAACAGCTCACCATTGTAAATGAAATTGATGACCGCCTCGAGAAGCTCGAAGTCAATTTTATGTACGACAACAACTGGATGGCTGCATGGGTTTTCAGCGAACACGTTTCGAAAGTACTTACTGAAGGTGGACAGAATGACTTTGTGTGCACGGATTTCTTGATCGCCGCATCTCAGTGTCACGTCGAGCAATTGTTCTTTTGCTCTAAGCGATTTGAACGTTTTCCGGTTGCTGAACGATGTGTTTGGATCTCTCAGAAAGGCGAAATTTCCGGTATTCATTTTGGCGCTTCTTAAAATTTTACCAAACAGGTTAAGTTGTTGTCGATTAGGCTCGCTGCATGTTACTGGCAGGCACTTCTACCAAATGCAATGTCGCCAATGGTTGAAACTTGGCCCTTCAATACATTCAAATGTCATGTTTCTGCAAGCGTCTGAGCGAGACGTGGCAATTGTAACGTCGCCAATGCTCAATGAAGTTGGCTAAGTTTTGCGGGAATAAACGCTCAAGTAATGAGAACGTCCAGGATAACGATTCCTACTTTCATTGAGGACCACTGCATCATGTCATCATTCCGCTTGAATGGCAAGAACTTCTTCCTTTTTATGGATGATTCGATTTATCGCCAATTTTCTTCGAATGTGCTTTGACTTTTCCGGAAAAAGAAGAAATTAAACAGCAAAGGTTTCGTCAAGATAATTCATTCATAAGATTTTAATTTCAAGTTAAGTTTTGGTTCACGTTTCGCTTTGAACCAGTTTTTGAGTAGAAGAAAATCGCTTTGAGTTCGCCCCAAGATTTGTGGTTAATCACGCTGGTGATGACTTTAATCAGAAAGATTGATGGATGTTTCCTTCGTCATTTCACAGCTGTGATGTGGGTGCCACTTTTGGCATCTTCTTGCGTTTCTTTGCTTCTCCAAATTTATTGGTTTTCACATCGACGAATGGTTTGTTGCCTAAAAGAGCTGGCGTTTTGCCTGCAGTAACATGAGACTCGAAGGCTTGAGCATGTGGACGCTTATAGAAGACTTTCATTTCCATTTGTTGCTTCTTTTGCTTCCTTTGCTTCGTTCTCGATAGTCGTGTAAATCCCTCGGCTGTGAGATATGTATCTTTATACTTGCAATTATTCAATATCTGAATGGATCTGGCAAAGTCTTCAACACATTTCAAACGCAAGTTTATCCGTTGATTCAGTGGAAGAGTATGATGTTTGTAATCAATGTTCATCTTCTGGAGAAACTTGCTCATATCTCGCGCAGTTGTTCCAACTGGAAGGTTTTTGATACAAATCAATTTGGGGATGGACTTATTCTGGTTTTCGACACTTTGTTTCAACACCTCTGTGCTGTGAGATTCTTGACTTGCTAGAGCCTTTGCACAACTCGTTGAACCACCTTTGGATTGAAAACAGCCAATGTTTAATCCAATTTAGGTTAGTTCAAGCGCACCTTACCTTCAGCAACTTCAACAGGATTCTGCGAAGAGCTCTTACTATCAGCGACAATGCCTTGCGTTTTGATAAGAACACAATCGCTATCAGAATATACTTCACTTCCTTGTTGAGGGAATTCCAATGGCAACTTCAATTTATCAGCGATCTTCGAAATTTTTTTAATTTTCGTGCTGCTGACGGTCATTTCACCATCGTACATGAGCTGCACGCCACGCATCAAGTCCTTGTGTCTCAAACCTCTGCAATCCACGGTTGATGAATCATTCGACAAAATCCCACGCAAATAAGGGCTGAAAGCAGCCAGCACGATCTTGTGAGCGCGAATTTCTCCACCATCGCATTCGATTGTCACATCGATGAATTCGTCCTGCTCGCGAAAGGCTTTGAACATATCTCGAATTTGTTCTGAAGAGTTCGCCAGTTTTACCGGCACGCGATTTTTAGATGGCATTTCTATTCTTTTTTTTTGTTGACCTAAGCGAATTTGATTGGCACGTTCCACTACTTTGATGTTTCTCCTAAGAAAATACCGTTACATTTGGTGAGGTCAACGAAGTTGGTTATGCATCATCGCATCATGCCAGATGAAATTGGAAGCGTTGCGCGCTCAATTGAAATGGGATATTTCTTCAAGCAACTGAGCGAGAGTCAGTTTTCTGGTACAGCTTGTTCATAGTTGTGGTCTGCCGGAATCAGCGAACGAAAACGTCATGGAAAACGATCGATTTCAGATTGTTTTCATTTGTAGATTGTGAGAGTGGTAAAGTTACCACCGAGTGTCATTCTTCTTAATCCGAATAATGGTAGAAGATCAAGTCCTTGTTCTGAAAAAGTTTTGAGTTCAGTATCGCGTCCGGCGTCCTCCCTTGCGTCTTCTGAGCAAATTATTCATCTCCATTTCAACTCTGTGAAATTCATGGTCTCTGACTCCTGCACAGAAAGATGAAGAAAAAAATTAAATGACTACGAATGACCCATTGGCCGTAAGACGATGCTAACCACTGGCTGTCTTCAGATAATCAAATTTGCACGGTGGATCATGCTTTTTCTGCCCTCTTTTTTGTTTCAATCGATTCGAACTTTTCTGCCCAGCATCTGTCCATTTTGCTTTCACCTGTTCACGAAGCAGTCTACGATCGTCTGTTATCGGGGCTCGATATACTCCAGCAATCAGAACCTTTTTTTTGTATTTTCGACCATTCAACAGCTGAATGGCCTTAGCCGAGTCTCCAGCAGTCATGAATTCAACAAGAGCAAAGCCCGCAGCGTGAACATTGGTCAGAGTCCTTTTCATACAAGTAATATCATGTTCTTTGAACATTTTCAAAAAGTGACCCCAAACGATCTTCTTCGGCAAATTCAATATGATGATGCTCTTGCTTTCTGGCTCGGTTTTGGCAGTCAGCGTTTCATAAACGGCAATCAGTGGCTTTTCGCAAACATCAGACTTTGATTGATTTATTGCAGCATCTGTAACCATCGATGAATCTATACTCATTTCCATGGCAGCCCCTTTCGAAATAATGAATTAGTCATTAGCTCCATTCAGTTGCCGAGAAGTGAATTACCTTTTGCAACGACAGCAGATTCTTCATCACATCGCTTAGTCTCCGTCACCTGTGATGTCTCTGGCTGGGACTTGATCATTTGCTCGTTGTAATCATTTGCCTCTTCACTTCTTATATCAAATATAAGCTGCAACTTTTTGGCAACGTTCAAAATAACTTTCTTTTGCTGGCTGCTGACTACTATTTCGTCCATATACATTAGCTGCACAACAGACATCATGTCTTTGTACTCCACGGAAAGATATTCAACGACTGAAGATCGCTTTGACAGAATGTTTCGAAAGTAGAGACTGCAAGCGGCCAACACGTTTTTGTGCAAACGAATGAACCCACCTTTGCATTCGATCGTAAAATCCAGGAAAACATTAAATTTGACCAAATCTCGAATATATCTCGACTTCAATGGTTTCAAAACCCACTTCTGATCTGGGTTGACCATTTTTCCAGAGATTTTCTACTTCTTCCCAATCGCAATATGATTAATACCAGAATCACGTCGATGGAAATAATAGCCTCTTGTTCTCCTGTTTGCAGTCTTGTGGTCGACTGGTCGCTAATGAAGTTGGTTACGTTTACACTGTGTGAATTGAGCCATGATTTTTCAAAAAGATAATAAATCTGACTATTCCCAGGTGCACCCCAGCACGATGACTTTGATTGACAGACAAAATCGCAAAGAACGCCTCAACATTCCGGCAATGCTTCCTCGCATCTACTTGATTTATCGTTAATTTCTCCCGATAGCCAAAGCACTGACGTTTCCGAAAAAAAAAAAATTAAAAGAAAATCGAAGGTATTGTCAAGATTTTTAATTCGTTCGATTTCAGTTGGGTTTTAGTTCAGATTTTGCTTTGAAATTTTCAAGTTTTGAGAGTGGTTTCCACTCGAAGAAAAAGTAGAAAAAAAAGGAAAAAAGAATTTTAAATAATAATGTCGCCCCTTAAAGTTCCCGAAGCATACGTGACATTTTTTCGACGACGATAACAGTGTTATCTTGCAGGTGTCAAGTGGATGCCACTTTTGCAATCTTCTCCGGATTTTTCTTGCGTTTCTTCGCCCCATCAAATTGATTAGCTTTTACGAATGGTTTGCTGTTTCCTGATGAAGCCAGTCTTCCACTTGTGTTGACATGAGACTGGAATGCGGGAGTGTGCGGGCGCTTGCATGGCCCTTTTAATGCCGTTTTTCGTAGATGTTTTGCTTTTGGTACATGTCGCGTGGCTCTTATAGAGTTATCCTTATACTTGCGATCATGCAATATCTGAATGGATTTGACAACATCTTCAACACATTTCAAATGCACGAACGCATTGCTGGTTTTCGGTTTCACTTGCAGAGTAATGTTATCGTAATCGATATTCAGTCGTCGGAAAAATTCGCCCAAGTCTTGCACATCTGTTGCTCTCGGCAAATTTGAAACAAAAATGCACTTGCTGTTGGAGCTCAGTTCTACCGGTTTTGTGCTGAGAGGTTCTTGTCCTTCAATCAGTTTCTTAGAAATCTTCGCTTTGCCTTGGATTGAAATCAGTTAATGGTTCATCCATCGCCAGTTCAAGCGCATAATACTTTACCTTTGGGAACTTCAACGGGATTCCTCGAGAAGCTGTTGCTATCAACGGCAATGGCTTGTGTCTTTTCAGTAGCAACTTCGTTGCCTTGTTGAGGCAATTCCAATGGCAACTTCAATTTATCAGCGATCTTCGAAATTTTTTTAATTTTCGTGCTGCTGACGGTCATTTCACCATCGTACATGAGCTGCACGCCACGCATCAAGTCCTTGTGTCTCAAACCTCTGCAATCCACGGTTGATGAATCATTCGACAAAATCCCACGCAAATAAGGGCTGAAAGCAGCCAGCACGATCTTGTGAGCGCGAATTTCTCCACCATCGCATTCGATTGTCACATCGATGAATTCGTCCTGCTCGCGAAAGGCTTTGAACATATCTCGAATATGTTCTGAAGATTTCGCCAGCTTAACCGGCACGCGATTTTTAGAAGACATTTTGATCGAAGCTTATTCGATTGACACGTGACACTACTTTGATGTTCTTTCGTTATGAGTGCCGTTACATTTGGTGAGGTCAACGAAGTTGGTTATGCATCGTGACCAAACAGAAATCAAATTGGCGCGCTCATCTGAAATTTGAGTCCTTGTAGGGTTTTTTCTAGGGCTTAAATTAATATTGAAAGTATATTGAAAGTCTAAGCGATTTATTTTATTCTACATTTCGCTTCGTTGGAGACCAATTAGCGATCGAGTTGTGACATGAAAATCGATGATTTCGTTATTCGTAACATCCTACCGCTGACGTCTAACGACCAGGTTTTCCATCCGATTTTCAATGTCATCCAAATCATTGGGCTTTCTTGCTGGAAAGAAACATTCAGATGATTGTCTTGAATCCAATTTCTTTTCTCGAGCAAAGACTCACCAATGGTAGCCTTCAAGCGATCGGATTTAACTGAATTGGTAGACTTGGTGATTTTTCCTACCGACTCGGGGCTGGATATGGATTTTGCCTGCATTCGTTCCCGACGAGCCTTACGATTGCCAGCAGTCGGTTGATGGTTGATTCTAGCGCTAAGAATGTTCCCCTTGTACTCAAGACCATTCAAGAGATTAATTGCGGTAGCCGTGTCTTGAGCATTCTGGAATTCGACAAAAGCGAAACCTTTGCATTTGTTTGCGCAGCCATTTTCCATTTTGAGGAACATTTTCTGACAGACGATATTCTGTTCTTTGAATATTTTGACGAAATCGCTCCAAACTATTTGGGCTGGCAAATTCGATATGAAGACATTTTTGCTGTTTTCAATATTGGCAGCCCTTTCTTTTGATCCAACGCTCCGTCTATTCATCTGATCTGGAAATTTATCTTGAGAGCCCTTCTCGACTGCAACTGACGAACCTTTCAATGATAATGATAAGTGTTGTTGTGAAATATTTGAATTGGTGGCTTACGCTTGGCAGAACCAGCTGAGCCAGACGATTCGGGCAGTGATTTGACCTTTTCCCAATCTTTACATTTTTCTTTTGAAATCGATGGCGCTACTTGGCAATCAACCAACTCTTCCCAATCATCACAAACAAATTCAGTTCCATCCTCAGGGACTATCGGCTCAGTAATTCTCTTGCTCATTGTTTGATTTTATTGAATGTGAAAAAATATATTTAATCGATGTTTTGATCTTTCTTCAAATGTCATTGCTTAAGATCCCTTGCATGAAGTTGGTAAAGATTCAATAATAGCGAATTGGGGATCACGCAATTCGGCTTTTCTTTTATCAGACTCAACGGAGAAAGGAGAATGAGAATTAATTTATGGATTTATGCTAGATTTCCTTGATTTCTGAAAGCTCCTCAATGGACCTATGAATTGAGAGCCGGCGAATCAGCAATGTCCAATCCATTTGAAAAGAAAACTCCGCCTGGAAGGACTTAAACACATTTCGAATATGATGATCCGGGTAATTCGGCTGTTTGCGCCACACGCGATTAGTTTCAAACATCGTACGAATCGCAAATTCTCGATCGCAATCCACTTGTCAGTTTGAAGTTTGATTGTGTGTCCAATGAAGTTGGCTATGCTCACCGCAAACACAAAGAAATGTAAACACGGCTGTGTGTTTCTCTTAGTGATTGTCGCCTGCACAACTGAAGGTCATTGAGACGCAAGCAACTCGATTTCGATGGAATGCAACGCAACGCAACATTGCGCAATTTCTGATGAAATAAAAAGCAAGCAAGTATTTTCCAAAAAAAGTTGAAATTTATTTTGTGCGTTTTGAGATTTTCCCTTCGAATTAGAAAATGGAAATGTACAAAAAATACTCTAATACCAGGCATTGCGGTAAACGCGGAATATTCCATTTTTCAGTCTTAATATTTCAATGTTGTTGTAAAAATCACTTGTAAAAAAAATTTCATTGAGAAAAAAACGTCGAAAAGGAAGAGGAAAAGTTACTTAATACAGAATTGGTTGATTGGCATTTCATGGGAAAATAATAAGAATTTTAGTTACACTTAAATCGATAGCAAAATGGCAATTGGCGAATTTCAATCATGCTGAACAGTGTCTGCTGGCATTGAACGAAAAGAGTATGCAATTCTGAGTTGAAAATCCGAATTGAGGTTCGTCGCTAGAACCAAATCGAATCAAAAATAAAACCGCTGCGAATTCTAATTCAAACTTAAAGAACGCAATAAGCAATGATCATTCACGCGGTGCTGATGATGACACTCGGTGTGGTCGACCGTGAGCTATAATTGCCGGATTTTTCAAAATCACTTGATCTCGTTGGCGTATTGGCACTGGCCGTGGTCGAAGCACCGTCCATAATATCGTAGTTACGTTCCTCATTGCAAATCAACGGATAGCAAATGATGCCGTAGTAGCCGCCCATTCCGAACAAGATGACCAGCATGATGATGGTGATGAGACCCCAAGCCGACATTCCGGAGCTGTTGCGAGCCATTTTCGGTACATTGGCCTTCTCATCGATGAGTTTTCCGTTCAAAGGTTGTGCTCCATTGTTGTCCAAACCCTGGACATTCCATTTGCCGACCTGATCACGTCCATTGGCATTGCTTATCCCGTCATAATTATAATTCGAACCGAACCTCTGACCACCACCCCCGTAAGCACCCATATATCCGTAGCCATATCCAGCGGAGCCACTGCTACCCGAGCCTTGATTCCTCGAAAAAAACGATGCACATTCCGACTGGTCAATCACTGCAAGAAAATGCATGCATGGCCATTACTCATCGTCGTTTCACCTGAACTCCGAACGAATGTTGTGCATTCAGAATGCGCTGCGGTCAATGTTTGGTCTAAGATTTTCGATTTACTTACGCAAAAATGCTATCGCCAGGAAAATCATTGAATATTTGTGCATTTTTTAGCAGCCACTATCACACCGATAAACGTCCAATGGGATGATATGTTTAATACATAAATTAGCGGATGAAAAATCCGATATCCGAGATGCAAAATCACGAAAATAACAAAACAAAGTTATCAAACACCAGAATCATCGGTGCCAACACTGTGGTTTCAAAATGCCTTTCGCTGTGAAACGATTGTCGGCGATGCAGTTTCAAACATCGAGCTTAGTACTCACTGTCGTCTGAAAGAGATGCGCGCAATGTGTGCGAGAGGGATTTGGATGCGAAGGGACTAGGGCGTTTCTGTGATTCACAATCATTTTCGCTTCGAAATACATCAAATCGTTTGACATTCTAAAGAGCAGTGGTTTATGGCCTTCTCAGATTACTCTAAGATGAATCTGCATTACCACCGAAAACATTCATTCGACTAATCGACTCTGTACTAAAGAAGGGAACCGTTTTTTGACATCTGTCAATCGTTTTGTGTTGTATATTTGTGCATATTTTGATTGAAAAGTAGACAAGCAGAAGAAATTTCTCTGAACAATTTTTATGAAAAGTGAACAAATGCTGAAGGATATTTCGTCGAAATTATGCAACAAAACCGATGGTTGCTGAGCGATTCGATAAACGTGGACATCACAACCTCCTGGAAATGATCATTTGGCCGAGAAAATCGATGCAAAAATAATGAAGCCAATTGTTAGAATGCATTTCTAATACGAAACGGGCAAGGTAAAAGAGAAGAAAAGAAAAAGGGGCCGATCGGACACGTAACGCGAACCGTTGAATGCTTCGGTGATATCACATTGGATGCGTCCCAAGTGAAATACAACGATTGTTTTTCGAAACGCAATCACTGGAACCATAGTGCAATTGTCAATTCGGACGACAACGGGTTGCCCAACATCCCGTCACAACGATAAGCCACTGCACCAAACGAATTTCCGCTGGCGAGGTGGCTTATGTTCGATGGTGTAAATGAGATCATCTGTAAGTTATATGTTGTCGCATGGTTCTGGTGAGTCCGCAATGTCTCATCCGGATTATGACCAACAAGCTCATCACCACTCATGTCTCTTGGTATTGATCAGAGGCATTGGACCGTCAAAGCCACGCTCATTGCAAAAGATATTCGAACGCATTCAAGATGTAAACAATATCAAAATTGAAGGTAAGCGTATCGACGCTGTCACCACGCAAAGAGAACCAACTGACGTTTGTTTTTTTTTTTTTTTGCTTGCAGACTCAACTGGTCAGAAGCGTGACATTTGGGTGCGTTACATTCAAGATCATCCCGTCGAGAACAATGACTGGGGTGATTTTCAAACTCATAGAAAACTATTAGGTTTAATTACGGTTGGAAAATTCGATTCGCAAAGCGAATTAAATGAACTGTGCCGTGTTCATGAATCGCTTAAAGTGAAATATAATAATACTCTGTTTGATTCGCGATGTGTTCTGTTCGGGTCGAAGACTGGAAAGGGTAACAAGGCCTCGACAGCTGGGCCTCCCACTGTCGAAAACAGCCAATTGATAACGGACATCGATGCTGAAGCGATGAAAAACTGCCAAGCACTGGACCGGAATCGAATTGGCAGCGAGAATAATGAAAATGCTCCGCCAACCATCAAAGTGGCTGGCACAAATGGTACCAGTCCCGAGGACGAATTCACGACGCCATCGCATTTCAAAAGCACCGCGTTTTTCTATCCCGAAAATGATAAATGCGTCAATCTCGAAAAGAACGTCACTGAATTCATCAACTCATTGTTTTGGATTTTGGAATCGAAGCGACTCGAACGATCTCGTGAGAAAATCGAGAAAGTGTCGCTGCTGCTGGCACCGTTTGAGAAGAAGGACTTTGTCGGCTTGGATTTGGACACACGGAATATGCGAAAACGGTGCGTTGGTCGTGTGACTAAGCATTTGGCCGATTTGACACTTCAGGCTGGGCTTGTGGCCGAAAGCTTATCGCTGTATCATGCTGCGAGCGAGACATTACGTGCCATTAGTGATTCGTTGTGGCTGGGGGCGGCTAATGAGGGCCTATGCGCTGCGTCAGCTGTCCTGCTGTACCCCCACATTCGATACACCGACACAATGATATCACTGCAACGAAATGCTAGTCTTCAGGAAAATTCGACGCGAGTGCATGCCGTACGGACGGCAAGTCAAGAGAGTTTGTCGAAGGCAGGACTCAATAGTAAAGCCGGACTCGTCATCAATTTAAAATCGCCATCGAAGAATGGCGTCACATCGACTGTTTCATCATCGTTGTCATCGACTCCGGCCTCGACATCGTCATCGACTTCATCTGTCTCCTCGATGATTTCGAGCTCATTCTCTACAAGTCCACCGTCAACGGGGACCATCAATCAAGATAAGCTGGCTCCAACTAGCCAGGCGCCCCCACAGAACATTCTACAGCCAGCGGATATAGCGACACGCTATCGTGACGCAATCATCAACTACAGCAAATACCGGCATGCGGGCATCGTTGAAACCGAGGCTGCTCTGAAGGCGTCTCGAATTTGCATCGAGCAAAATCAAAACCTTGACGTGGCGATGTTTCTGCAGAATGTGCTTTACATCAATTTAAACATGACCGAACAGGAGCGTGTTAAACGCTTTGAAATTTTGACGGATCTTTATCAGAAAATTGGCTATGCGCGGAAAGCAGCGTTCTGCCAACGCTTGGGTGAGTCTTCGATTGTGGTATTCTCGATGAGTAGAGATGAATCAATGTGTTTATTATTTCAGCGGCTTGGCGTCACGTGGCTCAGAGCAACACCAGCCCAGACTGGAGTCAGAGCTATCGCTTGATGTTGGATAGTTTTCCAGGCCACAAGCTGTCATTGGACCCGTTGGAGGTGCTTGACCACAACGCGGGGTGGCCGTGCTTACAAATCGATTTATTGCAGCAGTTGGTGGTGGCTGCTCGACGCTTAGGCCATTCGGCCTTGGCCACGCGACACATGACCTTCCTGCTTCAGACGATGTGGAAGCATTTGTCGCCGTCGGAACAAAGAGAAATGGCTCTACAGCTGCAGGTGAGTGCCATCGAGTTGAATTGATGGTTCATCGACGACTCAAAATTTCCTTTTGCAGAATTTGAGTGCTCAATGTGAAGGTGCCCCAGTGCCATTGGTGCTGGAAGACGGAACTCTCATACCGCCGTCGAATCTGACCGATCTGCCTTATTGCCAGCAGTTCCAGCTGAAGGACTTGGTCTCACATCTACGACCCCAGAAGGTCATCGTGAGCAAAGTGGACAGCGGGCCGTTTCTCTTCACTCCCATTCACTTCTGTTCGATCGACCGACGAGCGAAGAAAAACGATGGAAAAATCGGTACTTCGAATCCTTTTCGGTGGTTTCCAACACATTCTCATTTCAAACAATTCCACTTGTAGCTTTTCAGTGGGTGCAAAATGACTTGTGTGAAGTGGCATTGAAGCTGAAGAATCCACTACCGTTCGAACTTAAACTATCAGACATGCGTCTCTTGACAAATGGCGTCGTCTTCGAGTCACTTCCGCAAACAGTCGTCTTGCCACCAAACGCACCGACAGTCGTAACCCTGCACGGCACTCCGATCGAACACGGTTCTCTGGAAGTGCAAGGATACAGCACACATACACTCGGCGCGAAATCCAACTGCCGACTAAAACACATGACAGATCGAGCGTCGATATTCCCGATCCATTTCACGATCGAAGTGATTCCAAGTTTGCCAAAATTGGACCTTGCGACGTCCTTCCCGCAAACTGCGTCCTTCAGTGGATTAGCAAACGCTGACAATGTGCTGACATCGGCAAGCGTGACGCTGTTCAACGGCGAGAGTGTCGAATGTGTGGTAACTTTGACCAACAACAGCGCCATTCTCATCGAATATATCGAGCCGTCGATCATATCGACGTTGGACATGAAACAGCAAAGTCGAATTTTCGAATGGTCGAACGAAGAACTACAAGCCCAGCTGCCGATCAAACCAAACGAATCGATAAATTTGAAAATGATCATTTTTGGCGATGCCGATTTTCTCGGGCCCATTAGCAGTGCAATGTTGGCGATTGGTGGACATGCTGGGGGCTTCACCTCTCTCTCATCGTCTCATCATCAGGCCAATGGACATCACAATGACGGGATGAACAGTTTGAGCGGTGGAATGAGTGCGCTCTCCGTCTCGGGTCACATGAG
Organism: Lestremia cinerea; assembly: GCA_027564135.1. NCBI lineage: Eukaryota > Metazoa > Arthropoda > Insecta > Diptera > Cecidomyiidae > Lestremia > Lestremia cinerea. The sequence continues at coordinate 17,222 of JANSTV010134369.1, forward strand.
TCTGCCCAGTCGGATGAGCTCACCGATCAACACTCTACGGCGCAATGAACTCACATCCAGTTTCCGATCAACGCAATCCGGTCATTCATCGCTAGCCACGTTGAGTTTGGCCACATCGGGCGTTAACTGCGCTCCACGTCAAGTCGAAGCACAGTTTCGCTTCAGATATTCCGGCGGTGATGGCTTCTCAGAGGGCTACTGTCGCCAATGCGCGGTTTCATTCAATTTGGAGTTGGTGCCCAGCGCTCAGGT
>JANSTV010134480.1:0-17472 GCA_027564135.1 Lestremia cinerea
CGTAAGGTTATGCGGTCGACATGGATACAAATAACCCCTCTAGGCACGGATTTACGGATCCGTCGTCTATGGGTTAAATATAAAATTTAAAATTGAAAAATCCAATTTGAATGAATGAGAGTGCATGGACGAAAGGAGGAAAAACAGAAGAAATGCATGACGCAAAAGAAAGGACAACATTCGAATAAACGGAACAAACAATGAGATGCTGATAATCGATCAACTTCAGGAAACGAAAAGAGATCCGGGGTATAGATCATGCCCGACCAACACATCGTTCATGATACATTCTTCACGCAAATACCATCCTGAATGACGGAGCTACGTTCGACCACAACTTCATCTGGAATTTCGCTTGAATTTCCCTCTTGTTCGTCAACGTTTCAAAAACCCTTCAACTGTCTCATTCTCCGCCATCTACCGGCTTCTGATGGCGACTTTTGACAGGTTTTCAACCGTCAAGCCGCCTAAAGCCGCCGACATTTCTCATTTGACAGATTGAACAAATTATTTACCAATTTCTTGACGGAAAAAGAGTAAACAACTAATCGTTTATTGAAAAATATTGACAAAATCCAGCGTATTCGTTTGCAAAATACTTAGATTTCCCCAAAATCCAAGCATTTCCGGGGAGCTTCGAGGAAACAAATGCAAATTTGAGAGCATTTCAGAGCAAAATGTGTTAAAACTTGAGCAAAACTTGTGACGAAAGAGAAATAACCTAAAATCGTAAAGTCGATTTGAACTGGACGAAAATCGCTTGAATTGAATAAACCGACAAATTGGAACGTCATCACTAGCAAAAATGGATCCAATGCTGCCCAGTCCCGGTTTCTCGATACCCAGTATCGGGACGCCATTGCATCAACCGGAAGAAGATCAACAGATTGTCGGCAACAATCCGTATTTCAGTTCACAAATGACACCCCAGCACGGAATGGGATCAAACAGCAATTCCGGTATGGGCGGAAGCAATAGTATGGCCGGCGGCCTCAACAGCATGGGATTGCCATCACTAACGAATACACCCGCCAAATTGAGTAGCTATCAGCCGAGCTATGCGACGCCGCAGAGTATGATGCAACCACAGACGCCGGTATGTTCGTTGGCAAAATTGCGAGCGCGCCGTTTTTTTAAAGTCAACTTTTTCGATTGCAGCAAAGTCTCATGTCGCCCATGGTGCCCATGACCGAACGAGCCGACAATTTGCCCAGCATACAGAATGTTCATCAGATGATGGGCCCAGCCACACCAGCCACACCAATGACGCCACAGTCCGTTGACCCAGGGATACTGCCTCAGTTACAGTAAGCCATTCATTTACCCGTTACGTGTCGCGTGCGACGCCTGTGAGTTCGTCTGCTAACAAGCAACTGTTTACGTCTTCCAGGAACATCGTATCGACAGTAAATTTAAATTGCAAATTGGATCTGAAGAAAATCGCCTTGCACGCCAGAAACGCAGAGTACAATCCGAAACGGTTTGCCGCTGTCATCATGCGGATACGTGAGCCTCGAACAACGGCATTGATTTTCTCTTCCGGGAAAATGGTGTGCACAGGAGCCAAAAGTGAGGACGATTCCCGACTGGCGGCCCGCAAATATGCTCGAATCATTCAGAAATTGGGTTTCGCGGCGAAATTCCTCGATTTCAAAATTCAAAACATGGTCGGCAGCTGTGACGTCAAGTTCCCGATTCGATTAGAAGGCTTAGTATTGACCCACGGCAAGTTTAGCTCCTACGAGCCCGAACTGTTTCCCGGTCTCATCTATCGTATGGTCAAGCCCAGAATTGTATTGTTGATTTTCGTTTCCGGCAAGGTTGTGCTGACTGGTGCCAAGGTTCGACAGGAAATCTACGATGCATTCGACAACATCTATCCAATTCTGAAGAGTTTCAAAAAGAAACTTTGATTCTTCGACACCATTCGTCCTCGCTGGCACAACATTATCGATCTTAGGTTTTTTAAGTTGTTTTTTTTTTGTTCGTTTCTTTTTTAAATAAAGTTTTAACACAAAACGACAAAATACGATAAATTGATTGTTATTTATTTTTCATTTATTTGTAAAAATTATGGTTCGATTGAATTTGCAGGTAAACATTTTGAGGGAAGCCCGACCCCGGACGATGTTTACAAACATTGAGCCATGATTGGTCCCAAATTGTCGAACTCGATTTTCTCAACGATATTCTTCGGTTTGATGTTTTGATCTTGATTTGCGACGTAGACTAAGTTGTTTCCTTGATCCTTCCATCCATACTTCTTGATCCACAAGTTGAGCACTTGATCTGAAAGAGGTGAGACAAAGGCGTTGAGTCAGAGATAGCCACGACACAGTGTCGCGAATGCAAGTACTAACCATCAATGTCGCCCAACAAACGAGCCAAATACTCGCGATCGATGGTCTGGAATGTGATTCCAATGACGTGGCAAACGTATTTCCGAATGGAGTCATAGAATCCGTTGATTTTCAACATCAAATCTGGTGTTGTGCGGATCTTCTCCCAGAACAATTGGAAATCGCATTTCTCCAAAATGTCGGCCAAGAAAATGATGTCGGTGACGGTTTCATCTTCCATTTGGGACGGCAACAGCAAGCATTTGCACAAAACGAAATCGGAATGTGGGAAATTGGTCAGGGCTTTCAACAGGATCAGATGGGTGATTTCCATGTTGAGGAGATGTGGATTGAATTGATACAATTTCAGTACGGCCAAATTGGCCTCCAAATCGTAGGCATTGTCGCGGGCTTGCTCTGTTACGTAATCCTCGATGGTCTTCAAGTGTTCGGGATTGTATCTGAAATGAAATGGGACAATCGGTTTGAGTTAGCGTTCGCCACAAAGCACCAACCTGTTTTGAGGTTAGGTTTGTTTACTCGGAACGAATTCCGCAGTGAGTTGATTTCTTTTCAATGAATTCTCACCTTTCGATGGTTTTCAGCATATCCGAAATGGTCAATACGTTTCCGTCACTCATTTTTGTTGATTTTTTGTCGACAATTCACGAGAAAAAATGGGTTTTTTTCAATTCAGATGGCACCAAACATGCACCCAGAAACAAATTCAATTTACAAATGGACGTGGATTATGCGGATTGACATTTGACTCGAAGCAATGTTGCCAACTGTGCAGAGCTGATTTGTGAAACGTTTAGTTTTGAATTGTATACATTTCGGCGTTTTTCATCCGAGCTCTTTGGAAGCGGCCAGCTCAATGTGCAACGAAGGGCCTCGGGCCGGTATTGAATGTGATTTGTACAGAATTCGATGCATTCGATTGATCGCTTTTGTATTGTGGCTCGATGTTAGACCCTACAATGAGAGACACGCATCATGAATGTCGTATTTGCCAACCATTCACATTCAGAATGATGTTTTGTGACGAGTATTTTCGAATGATTTGCAAATATTGTCATCTAATCACCGTATTTTCTCCACAAAAATCCAGCCTCAGGTGTTACTTCAAATCGTTCCCATTTCTGCCAGCTTTGACCAATTCGTTTCGAAGAATTTCTGCCAAGTCAAGCAAGAATAAAGACACAAAATTAACCGCATTGAGATTTATTTACAAAAAAAAATTATTTAGAAAAATAAAAGCATTTCAATAAAATGTCATTTTCTGCTGCTTCAACATGCAACAAGAGACATTGCTTGCTCTTGGATGCCGTTAACCAGAGCGAGAATCACAATAGAAATTTGTTGAATTAGTTTTTGGCGTATCGACAGGCCTCCAAAACAGCGTCCTAGTGTCCGCCTTTCTTTTCTTCGTAGCCCTTCTCGCTTCCGCCTTTCTTGCCACCCTTCTTTCCGTACTCGTCGTGATGAGAGAATTTCTTTTCATGGCCGTGCTTGCCTTTGTAGCCCTTGTGATCATCGTCGTAATGTCCTTTCTGCGAGTGAATTGAAAGGGAATTCGGTTATTGGCTGACTATTTGGATGGGAGAGGGTGGGCGGGGGATTGAAACTGACCTTGTGATGTCCTTTTTTGCCTTTGTGGCCTTCATCGACAGCGGACTTATGGAAGCCTCCCTTCTTGTGTTCGCCCTTCTTGGAATCGTGGAATTCATGTTCGCTGCCATATTTCTTGTGGTCGCCTTTCTTGTCCTCGCTGTCGTAGAACTTGTGCTCCTTGTGGTAGTCATCCTTGTGGGCTTTGTGATGATATCCAGTGGTTTTCGAACCCTTCTTGTGCCCCTTTTTGTGACCAAACTTCCCACCCTTGGAGCCTTTCTTCTCTTCGTGGTGCTTTCCGTGCTTGTCCTCTTCGTCGTGGCCTTTCTTTTTGTGACCTTTTTCCTGAATCGAGAAAATATTCCGTTAGAGACCGCTAGATTGGGAGTGAACGAACCAACAAACCTCATCATAGTGATGCGAGTCCTCTTCCTTATCGTGGCCGCCCTTCTCACCCTTCTTGAAACTGTGATCCGAATGATAGCCCTTCTCGCCCTTATGACCTTCGGATTTGTGATGATCGGCCCCGTACTCTTCGCCACCATCTTCCTCGTGCTCCTCCTCATGTCCTTTGTGACATTGCACCGTCACCAGTGACATGACCAGCAGTCCGGCCAGCAGTTGAATGGTCCAAAAATTTCTCATTTTGGCTTCAATTGCACTCTAAAAATACAATAAATCACTGATCGTTCCCAGTCGCCACGACAATTATCCGATTGGTCAGTTGACGTACCTTTAAGTTGTTCACTCAGAAGCTACAATTAAACTACAACTTTGAAATCGATTCGTCAGCTATTTATACGTTTACTCCGGTCGACCTAGTCAATTCCATCGAAACGGTGACCAAATTGCGAATTCGCGAAAATGAAAAGAAACCGAAAATCGTTTTCAGTCGACACAAATCGCCAGCGCACCAACAATGATAGCATTTTCTTCGATCAAAGTCATGCTTCAGTAGATGAGGTGGCGAAATGCTCATTGTGCCGAATGTATTTCAAACGGTCACGGTGTGTTACAGCGACAGCATACACACCGCACTAATTGTATTTTGCGGGATTTTTTTTTTGTCATTGCTATTTGCATAAGCATTTTGTAGGTTAAATGCGGCTATGCAATAGCCACTGAGGCATTATTTTGCTTTTTCTCTCACTCTGCCACATTTGTTAATTTGATTCATCTGTTGATCGGTATTCTCGAGAAGAAATCACCGTTTCCAATCGACATGATGCAATGGCTATGCAATTTCATGAGTATCTGCGTGAGCTTCCAACAGTGTATTGAACTCGATTTTCGGCGCGCTCAAGTTTAATGAACGTGAAAACACGTATCAAACAGTAATGCGGAGTATGAATTGGTGGCACACCGTGACTATGGCCGGCTCATTTATTCGCACAATGTCTCAGTGATTGGTTTCTGCGATTGCGACTGTCCGTGAGGAGGTTTCAGATCGAATGGTGTTGCTCATTCAGACCTTTCGGATTCAAGGCCAAGCCAAGTGTTGGGTCAGTTTTAATCGCTGGTGCTTTCGACCGTTGCATCTGCACCCAGATCACTCGGTCGCAAATCTTCAGAAGCTTCTCAAACCTTACCCATTGTTCCGCAGAGACACAAACTAGATCGTTTTCCCGTCGATGGAAACCAATTTCTCCACAAACAAATCGAATTAATCGAAACAAAAAGGAGCAAAATATTTGTAAGCCGATCTGATTTCCTCCGAGCGGCATCATTTCAAGATCCGTAATGAACCAGTAAAAGGAACCGAATGTGTGGCAAATTATGAATTCTAAGTGCATCATTAATAAGCAAAGATGAGATCCCATTGACAAACAGGGCATGGCTTGGTAGGTCATTCTAGCGGCTGGTCATTCATTGAATTATTATCCATTACAAGTTCCATACAAAAGCCATTGAATGGCAAAAATGATCCTATTCGAAAAGAGCTCATTCTCGGGCACACACACACACACTCACATAAAAAGCAACCCGAAGAGCACCGGCACAAAATGCGCATAATTACTTTAGTGCCAGTCAGACAACTGACTTAATTTACTGCTTTTATCTCAAAAACGTTTAAGCTTACAAACGAAACACCCGCTTGAGACCGCCTGTGAACGATCCACAGCAAATCGCTTACCCTTTGAGAGTCGAAACAGTAGCCGAATGGACAAACAAACGGACCCAACGATCGAAACAAAACACGCACACAAGTTAAGAGACCATCGTCCGGCTCTTTGCAATGACCAATGGCGGAGACTCATAATCGAATCTAAAGATCCATTTTGGGCGCTCTTAAGAAACGGTAAAAGTCGTAATTATTTCATTAGGAAAATCACCAAAGTAAACCACAAAAAGTCTTATTTTGTAAATGAGATTACTTACGGGCTAAAAGCACTTAATTGGTTGTCTTCGTCGACGTCGATGTGTGGTTGCTGTTGCTGTCACAGCATTGACCTGTTTGAGTGTGTGTGTGTTTTTGTTTCTTGGCCAAGCCAATGAATCGATGCTTAAGATAAGAGATAATTTTCAAAAGGCCTTTCCTTTGCATGTCGCTCGAAGAATTGACCGATTTTGCCTTCGTGATTTTGTTGCGTTCAGTCCATTTCGGTCCGAAAGACTGTCTCAAGTGAGGGATGAGTTGTTGAGATGCCGCACAGGCTGTTTTCGAATTGGCTTCGTCGGACTTGAAATCGATTTTCTGAGGGATGAGGCATCAACTAAGGACATTGATGCCTCATCCTTGTTGAAAATTCCCAAAATCCCCGAAAAGCTGCCACTAACCTCGTTGAGAAACATTGATTCTCTTCGAAATTTTTAATTAACACCGAAAATCACATCATCCATTGTTGTTGAAACGGCATCTACGCGTCGCAAAACGCAAACAGACGATTCCATCGAAAAGACGAGTGTGAAATAACAATATTTATCTCTTTTGCTCCTTGCCAATGTCACTACTCCGCCCACCAATGGCGTTTCAGCATTTCACCATTCAAACGATGATGTGAATAAAGCACATTCAAGATTGGTCATATCGCTGTGATTATTTCCACAATTCAAATGGGTTAAAGGCATTTCGAATCACTTGACACAAGCTTATTATGGCCGGAACAACAGCATGGTGATATCGTTTCGAATTCTCCCCCCGGTCGACTGTCACAACGGCGCCCATTCAACATTTGAATGACAATTCGATTCATCAAAACAGATTGAAAATCGTCGATTGGTTGATTTTCGAATCCGGATCAGACACACATGGTTGTTGCTTGCGAGTTGAATTGCTGTGGCTGCGATGGCAACCGAATAACGAAAAAGGATGAATTTATGAGGAAAAAAGTTATTGCTTTCTGTCACAAACAGAATGATAAGTTAATTTGAGTTCGGCAATGTGATTATTCTGGATTTCTATTGGGTTTTATTGTGTTGGAGCTTTGACGGGGACGGGAGGTCTCTGCTTGAGTTTTGATTTGCATTTAAATGGCCAGTCGGGCGGGAGCTATGTTTGTGACGGCCATTTCAGAGTTAATTGAACTGCTTTTCCGTTGAGGATGAATCATTCCGCTCTCAGAGAGAAGAAGATGAAGAAGCCACAACTTTTTTTTAGTGACTTTAAAAATTAACGATTTTCTCCACACTCAAGTGGACCTTCCATCCTCGTCACATTCCACATAAAAACTCCTCTCAACAAGTCAAAGCCCACCATCGATAAAAAAAAAACGACAGGCCGAAACGACAGAAAGTCGCTAAAGTATTTTCCGAATGCGATATTTACTTGAATTGAAAATAAATATCCTAAATGGATTTGTTTTGAGAGATTGCCTTATGGGCATCGACCACCAAATTTAGATAACCGAAACAGTTTCTGTTTGTATTTCGTGGGATTGCTCAAGATTTTTGCACGAGAATGTATGCGTGTGTGTGAGTGGCAGCACCACATGCCCAATATCGAATGCTCTCAGTGATGTAACAGGCAGGGTAATCGATTTGAAACGACTACCGATTTCCTCAACATTTGCCTCGATTCGAAATTCTATTAAGTGCTATTGGACACGAGAGTCAACAATGACCAATGCAATAAACGCTATTTTCTCCTTCATTGCTTTTATTTCATTTCTTTCATCTCTCTTTTCCTTTTGTTTGTAGTATTTACATAGGACTGAAAAAATACGATGAATTATCGAAACGTTACTTTCGAATGTTCTTAATGATTATTGCATCCTGATGGTCGATGCCATTTGAAAGCGATACGCTTGGATTGGAAGATGCTTTCGATTGCCGCCAATGGCGTCGTGCGAGGATTTGCGACTCATTCGCTTGGATTGCGAGTTGAGAGTCCGTTTTCAACGCATTAAAGGTAACACGAATCACCATTTAAAGTTGCATCGAAGCATTCCCTCAATTCGAAGACAATTTTCGCCGAGAAAGAACGAAAAAAAAGCAACCGACCGAAATTCGACCAAATGGAATAAATAATCGACGCAAAAGCCTGATAAGTATTCATTCGAACGTGAAAAAATTAAAAAATTATGATGTGATAATAATCCCATATATCTGAAATACATAAGCCACATCCGACAGAGGACGAGTGCTGATTTAACATTCGAGAAAACAATGTACGCACACTGGCGGATACATAACAGCTACAGCAGCAATGGCAACGTACAACGCCAGCAACAGCATCAACGGCAGCAATAATAATAATAATAAATACATTAATTTGGATATTATGGAATTAGTTGGTAATATATCCTGATGAGGACCGCCCCGAATGCATGATATCCGTTACAACACCATCCATATCTCTAAAGCCATTTTTCTCGCTCAATCTACTTTGGTCGCTTACATTTGAATTCTCGTATCAACAGCAACGGCATCAACGGCACCAACATCGGCTGCTGCAGTGCACATATCACGCTGTTTATATGTCAAGGGTATCCATTTCATGTGCCAGACACGAGAATGAAGAGAGCGAGGAGCGCAAACCAACAAGGGTTGAATGAAACTGCTGGAAAAAAATGGGCGGAGCTAAATTCATGTGAAAGGCGAATTGCCACAGCGAATCGGACGAAACACTAGCACTCCGTCTCTGTTCGACATGCACAACGTGCGCACGGTGACTTATGAGAATTGTGTGCGAGGAAGATGGAAAGGTTGGGAATGTTTTCATGCCGTTTTTTTTTCTCGTTTCGAAGATGATGATTTCTGTTTCTGTTTTGGTGACTGTTGGTGATGAGCGTTTTTTTGTCGAACAATCCCATCAGAACCATTTGTTTCGTCATATTGTGATGTTTAGCGATCGCCAAGTAAAAGTTTGTTTGTGAATTTTTCGAGTGTTGGACAAGTTAAATATCGATCTTCGCGTTTGAGTGAGAACCGTTTCCCGGCTAAAAAAAAAAAAACAATTGTGTTTCACGTGGTTTTGGTCATTGTTTTAGTGGAGTTTAGTGTTATTTTGAGTATCTCGCAATTACCCTCCCGTTCGCCATACTGAATTCGATTTGGTCCCTGGGGCTATCTGACGAGCCCGACGATTACACGCCACCCACCTCGCCAGCACCCCAAATGGTTGAGACCCACACCAATGGACTAAGCATTCGTGGAAATACGCTAACGAATAACCTTTCCGTGCACAATCAAAACTATTTGACCACTGCGATGCTGTTGGGAACGCAGAACTGTGGCTACTTGGGTCAGCGATTACAGAATCATTTGCGTGAGCGCAACGAACACGATGAATTGCAAGCATCGCCTCAGCAACAATACCATTCATCGCGTGGGATGCACAGCAATGGGGCGCCAACGTCCTTGTTCACAATTGACAGTATCCTCGCACCGAAGCCAGATTTGAAAACCGAAATGAAGTCCGAAAGTCAGAGTCCAAACAGTTCACCGCCTCCCAGTGCAACACCGAGTCCTGTTCGCCCGACAAGAGTACCTGCCATGCTGCATCCTGGAATACATTTAAGCCATTTGGCAGCCGCTGCTGCGACCGGCTTTGGAACACCGTCGGATTTTCTAGGTTCGTTAAGCAAAATCACTTTTTTATTCCCGCGTGTCGCCTTGAGAATGACGGGGTGAATGGCGGCTTTCACGACTCAAATCCGCGGCGAAAAGGTTAATCCGTCGATTTTTAATTCCACAAATTGAACCCACGAACTTATTCCCTTCCGAGGAGCAAAACCCACAAAGAAAATGTTCAAACATAAACATTCGCCGCCAAAACACAAGGAATTCTCCGAAAATAATCAATTTAGTCTATGCTTGGGTGGTCATCAAAACACAAACAAACGCCTGCGGACAGATTTCGCTCGAAACGCAAACAAATCAGAGAAGATATTAAAGCTTATCGCATTCTTCGGTTGCGTTTGCTCGCACACACAACGGCGTTGCCAACAACAAAAAATCAGCCGCCCGATAGCAACATTGAGATTACCTGCGAAATTACGCGACGATCCAAAGCCCAATTCAATTCAAGCCAAAAACGGCAACAATGAAATTCCTCCTTCGATTGTTCAAACAGCGTCTCGGCTTGAAAACAACGAATCATCGTCCCACTCAGATCGAAAGGCAAGGGAGAAAGAGGGAGAAAAATGATTTTTTTTTTTTTTTTTTTTTAAAACAAAAGTCAAAAAGGATGAAAATCATTTTGTTGAATGGGCCTCCATTGAATGGGCTTGTGGCGGTCGGATTTGGCTTGGCCGTTAACATTCAATCACCTTGATGCGCCCAAGTGGCTGCTCTGCGTGTGTGCGTGCGTGCTATTTTTACGTTTTGGGGCGGCCAAAAGCATCAAACATCAGGATGCTAAGTCGAAAATAGCCCGCGGCTCAACACTTTATGTTATTATATTCAATTACTCTCCTCATTGGCATTAATTCAGCCCGCTCTGCCAGCACATTCATTTCGATCCCTTCCCATTTTCGATTCGATTCCTTTTTTCTCTCGCAATTTTTAGAGAAACGTCCAGAAATAGAAAGATAATTCTGCCTTCAGTCGTTCGAATCGCGTTGGTCGACATTTCAATGACGTCCCAGTCGAGTGTTGTGACGTTGCTTTTACCGAGAATCCCTTGCAGTTTAAACCACAGAGAGTTTCTTCAAGCAATCTGACAATCAGAACCTTCAAGCTGTTCCATCCTCCAGCACCGCCCGCGTGAAATGGAGCAAATCCACGTATTGCACGTTCGAATCCCGACAGAATAACCGAAATCTCTCCATCAATCTGATGAATACATTTTCACGGAGATTAAGTTTTCACGCTGTCACAACTATTTGCTGGGATTTTCCGCTTCTTTCGCGCACAAAGTCATCCACTAAGTGCTGTTGCCGGCCCCGATGCAAACACGCACACAGAATTACAGGCTAATGTGCTAACAAGGACGACAGCATCAAGTGTTGAAAGTTGAACTTTACTCCCGGGAATACGGCTTAACTCAGCCACAGAGCCTGCCATTCGTCGCATGCAAATATTTTGTTGCTCCTTATCGCCCGTCGCCACCACCATCGGCTCACCGCAACCTCCATTGTCGCTGGGTATTTCTTTGCGCGTTTTATTTTCCGTTTTTTGAAAAGCTTTGAATCATTCTCTCGTCCCAGCTGCTTAACTTCGTTCCATTCGAAAGACCGATGGAATTTAACAACGAAAATAAATCTGCGGAGAAAATCTCTTTCCGTTCGCCTCATCTCCAGCATTTCTTTTTTTTTCTTTTTCTCGAATTTCTCCTGCGTTTAACATTCAGTTTTTTTTCTCTCTCTTCTTTTCTTCGATTTTCTTTTTTTCCCTCAAACATCTTTTAATATTATAATAATTTTTCTGCTTTGGTTCGGATGAATTTTCAGCTTGGGAATGAACTCAGCCATTCGGCTTAGAAATTATGAATATTAAATGTTCAACATTTATCGATTTAGGACTTTTCGCTCCTTTTCCTTTTCTCATTCGATTCACACAGGATTCATAACGCCATCGTGTTCGGCTCGGTGACTCTGCTGGTAACATGTGAATGCCATCATTTCCAGAGAAAACACACAAAAACTCAAATTACGATGAATCCGAATGGATTTTTTTCCTCCTTTTTTTTCGTTTGAATTTTTCAATTCATACGCGAATGACGATGACTGAGGAAGCCTTACACTCGAAAATTATATTATTATTTGCTCTTGTTCTTAATATGTTTTTCCACAACACAAAAACATCATCATCAATTCGGGCTGCGTTCCCGCTCCAATTGCCGTCGCCACCGTCATTGTCGTCGTCGCCATCGCCGCCATAGCGAGCACATTACCCACATATGCCATTAGACGCTGGAATATGAGAAAAAAGCCGTAGAAATGTGAAAAATTTCGCATTTACAATTGAGTTAAAAGAAGCAAAATAAAAGAAATCTCCGCGAATGAAATGATTATTCGAGAGCGCCTCGGTCTACCGAAACGATATCTCGCATGCATGAGCTTCAATTTCCAATTTGATTTCAGTTTATTCTGTAAGCATTTGAGCGATAACGAAGGAGTTCATTGCGTGAATTATATATTTAAAGGATTTCAGCTTTTAAAATTCATCGAATTGATTAACCTTTTCGTTCTATTTTTTCCAATTTTTTCTTTTGCTCTGAAAAGTCTCACTGCGTAATTTAAATTGCATAAATTTTCAGACGTTTTTTTTTCAGTTCACCGTTTTTTCTCTGGTTCTTCGCGAAATTCCCCGTCGCAACTCGATACTTTTGCACCGAGTTGGAAAGACGGCTGATATTCGGTGCTAGAAGAGTCGACTGCCACAGAAAAAACTCAGTGCTATTCGAACGAAGCTAATCAAGCATGAAAATCTTGGAAAAAATCGATTAAAAAATTAGCATATTTATAATGTAGCATCGACTAAGAGCCAACAACATTGAATTGAAATTCCCTCGAAATTAATTCGAAAAATATTTAATCTCATTGCAGTGGCTTATCCAAATTTCTACCCGCAATACATGCATGCAGCCGCCGTGGCTCATGTGGCCGCTGCCCAAATGCAAGCCCACGGTGCTCACGCATCGATTTCCCATCATCACGTAGGGCACTTGGGCCATGGACCGCCACCGAAACGGAAACGCCGTCATCGTACGATATTCACCGAGGAGCAATTAGAACAATTAGAAGCCACCTTCGACAAAACCCATTATCCAGATGTTGTTCTTAGAGAACAATTAGCATTGAAAGTGGATCTGAAGGAGGAACGCGTAGAGGTGAGTTGACAATTCAATTCGATTCCATTCAATTCGATAACTTAATCACTTTGCTGAGTCGCTTCTTATGGAGATTCTTATCCGGCGACGCACCAACAAATCCACCAAACAAACAAATTACCGATTCGCATATCGGCAACTAGCAACAAATCCACCCCATCAAACGCACACACACACACATACTCGCACTCGACTGATAATGTTTGAATGGTGATGACAAAACAGCACAGCCATTGTGTGGCTTCGTTTTCACCCTTTTCAATTTGAATACGCCGACGACGCGGTAGTGCCGTTGCTGATGCTGTTGACGATGCGATAATCATCACAATATGATTTCCATCACTCAAACACGATGTCAAATGGAATTCAATTGAGATTTCATTTAGATAATGTGACATTTAGAGCAATGAACCCCAAACGCTTACCAGACGCTATGGATATGTCAATTTCGATAATTAAGTTGCACTCGGTTGGGAGTACGCTCGGAGTGAATCATGTTCTTTGTGATGTTTCGGGGAATTGACTGAGCGTTAAATGGCTGTTAATCCGTTTGGTGTTCGATGGGGTGGCCGGTTCTCATGCTGTGGGCTGGGATCTCCGGAATGAATGTCAACGACAAGTCTTTTCTTGATGATTTTCTGATGGTTTTATCACGTTGGCTTCCTTTGACCATTTCCGTGTCGAACGGGGTGGAGCCCGTGAAGAAAAACGTTTTCTTAGAAAACTGATTAAAAACCGACTAGCGCGATTTCTTCCAATCGAACGTAATGCCAATGCTCATCCTCACGTAAAACACAGTCGTTTGGCAAAATCATCGTGGAAAATCCCGAAATGACGTCCCATTCACAGATACAAAATGGATATAAAACGAAACGAGCTCCACCCAGTCGGTAACGAGCATTGTTTGATGAAGACAAACTGTACATAGTCTCTTGCCCTTGCTTCATCCCCAACGAGAGACATTCAGCTTTTCGCAACGTAAATACAAATAGCAAACAGCAGCAGCAACAGTCCCACCTCCCAACCATCCGGTTCGTTTCAAAGAGCTGGAAAATCTTCGGATTGATTCGTAAACAGCAGCAGGACCCGCCATAGCAAGACACGGTACATCATCGGTAAATGGTTTTCTCGTTTGAAAAACGCTTTCCACTTGGTTAAACAACAATCGTTGTTGATAATTCCGGGCAAAAATTCCAAAATGAAAATGATTGTCTGTGCTGTGTCGTTTTTCATCGGTTGAGGCATGTTTGCCGCCTCCGTTCCGCCGTCATATTCGCTGATAACATTGCATCGCTACCAAGCTTTTTATTCGCAGAATTACGCCAACGAAGACAATAAGATGAAGAGAATATTGCGATGAATGCTACTCGTCGCATTCGCCTGCTTGTCAGACAGACACAATGATTTCAATGGAAATGAACACAACCATAAATAAATAATGATTTCATGCTCAAGCATTTTTCGAAATGAAATACATTTCTTCTGCAATAAATCACACAAGCGAAGCGAAATATTTCTTAATTAATTGAAGCATAAATTACGAATTTCACATTTTGAATTTTCTTTATGGCATTTTCTTGGGGTTTTTCGCCCAAAGAAAATTTTTGCATTGTGATTTTCTCGCCAAACCAAATTAAATGATATATAATTTGTGACGATATTTTCCGGCGCAGCATTTTTCATTTTGAATCATTTCGTAATTGATGGGTGGAAGCCATGCGCATTCCGGGCGAGAAATCGAATGGCATGAGGTGATCGTGTGTTTCGATGGCACGACCACAGTCATCACTTGTCTCTGCTGAAGCACGAAATTCTTTAGAGATCTCCATTGACTCGAGCAATCAACTTTCGGCCAGACATGCGATGACAGCCATGTCATTTGTCAACCGATTTCATCTCAAGTCTCATCTTGTCTTCGCCTGACATAGAATTCCAATTTTGACTGATGTCATGTTCTTCCAACAACGTGCTTTTATTGACTTTATGTATAAATGGCCTATGTCAACTTAACTTAATTATTTTTTATTATTTTAATAACAATATTTACCGATGGACCATATCTCAAGTGGTCACCGCTGGAATGTCTAAATGAATCGTAACGAACACACACACACACACGTCAACCATTCAGCCTGAAGGCAGATCAGTTCGGTATGAAAATTCTTCGAGATCGGAATTCCATCTTGGCTACTGTTCGACGTTGTGTTTACCCACTTTGGTCAAAGCCCATATTGGTGGCCGGACATTTGAAGAAAAATGCGTTTTTTTCCATCAATTTTGATTTCAAAACGAAAGGAACGAACCAACAAACACCAGAAAAGGAGAAGAGGAACGCTCCGAAACGGAATAAATTCGATAATAAATTTCGTGCTGTGTCATTGTTGGTGATTTTGCTTGTTTGCACAAGAGGTTTAAACTTATTTTCTTAGCTCTCACCTAATAAGTTCAAGTGGGTGGATGGGATCGATATGAATCAGGTTGAATTCATTGGCTTGGCGACTGTCCGGCCAATGGCTGTTGTTCGACAAGAAGCCAAAATCGAAACGAAAACACAGCAACAACAACAACCAGCAAAAAAATGTATAAAATAAAATAACAAACACAACGACGAAGAGAGAAATTGAATAATATTATTAATTTAGTCGTCTCGATGTTGCCACACAAAGTGTTGATGTGCGTTTTTGACCGCAGTGGCTTGAAGCCCATTGAGGAATTCATAATTTCGTTCAACAATGGATTACGGTTGTTTGTATTTCCCGCCTGATTGAGAAGACGAATATGTTGGTGGCCTGGCGATTTTCGGGGGTGCTCAACATTTCGAGTGGTTGAGTCTTCATTGTGGACGGGAAAATGTAGAAGAAAACAGAATGCTCCAAGTGGCCAGCTGAATGGCCAATGGGTCAGGCCATTGATTCTTCTTCGATATGCCTTTCGAACCGATTTACTCATCGAACGCAGACAGAGACACACCTCCGGCGATCGGTACCTGTTTCGTAGCGCGTTTGCCTCAACTTTGAACTCTGCTCTTTCTCTCTCTCTCTTAGCCAATTTGCATACATTCTCCGACGCTATTCAACCCAACGCACATCCGACTAGCCATCGTGGGAATGTTGCCGAGAATCGAATCGGTTGTTTGCCTTTGATTTTTGAATATTTAATTTCGATTAAAATTATTCAATTGAAAATTGGTTACTTTTGCGGTTTTTCGAAAATGGTGTCATCGAATATTCAATTTGAAACTTGGATGCCGGTTTCGTCAATAATAGAATTATGAAACAATAAACAGTCAATTTAATTATTCAATTATCATTTATTCAACAAAATCCCAAATCACGCATAAAATATTTAAGCAAATTTTGAACAAACAATTCTCCCAATCTCCGGCAAATTGAAGTTGCAAATTGGAAGAGGGAAAAGAGGGAGAATTTGTCGGGATAATATCATGTGAAATGATGATATCATCATCATCAAATAATAATAATAATAATATTGCCATTGCCTGCATTATAATCGTCAAACGGAGAGAATTTCATTGTAGAAAGCTCAACCGTTTGCTCTTGTGTATTTCATTATATTCGCTCGAGCATCGCATCGCACCCATTCATCCTTCTGACATCGTATTTACATTGTACTGTTCCGAATCCATAACGGTATTTAGTTGGAAAATGGCATAAGTTAGTTGATTTAACAAATGGAGTGAATGTTTTTACAGTGGCTTGAGTTCCGACCGAATCAAATGTTTTCCATGCGACGAGGAAGAAGAAGAAGAAGAAGAAGACGCCACACAAAAAAAAAAGTAAACAAATGCCCGTCCTATAACAACCGCATATCGAATAATTTTCAACATTTCACGACCGTCGCTTCGAATCAAATGCGATATTATGCGATGCGAGGCGACCCATTGACAAAATCATATGATTTCATCATTTTCAAATCCTCCCAGACGAGACAGGATAAGATCCAAGCAAAACATCTTCATTGCATGCAAAATGATTCGGAAAAATTGTAAATTTCGAAAGGGAAAAGGAGAAGGAAAATAAAACAAAACGAACAAAAAAAAAATACCGTTATTTCATCGCCAATCTCATTCAGAAGGAATTACATCATTTCTCTATTATATCATTTCGTAGCGCTTCTCCACCTCTCGCTACCACCCACCCCTTCACCACATCACCATTTCGAATCATTTTCTGATTATTATTGTTTTTGTTATTCGAACATTTCGCCCAAAATGGATGGCAAAGCATATCATCCAACAGGCATTCAGCCGTCGAAAGGCAAATGTGTTTCGAAGATATTCAGATT
>JANSTV010134591.1:0-17454 GCA_027564135.1 Lestremia cinerea
CCCCCCCCCCCCCCCCCCCCCGAAATCGACCAAAATAATCCGAAACTTCGCCAGCTCAAAATTTTGCTTTTCTCTCAATCTCTGCCTGTTTTCGGCACAACGCAGATGACATTTCAAGAATGTGTTCAAACATTGCATGTTCATGCATATCGTACAAATGAAATTCAAATCGAATTGATGTCTTCGTCCGCGTCATCATCGTCGCCATCGTTGCTTTTTCATCGGAATTCATTTAACTGAAATGTGCATATGCGCGCAACCAAAAGCACAACAGGCCGGAACGGAAAAACCATTCAAAATGGAAAATGTGTAAATCTGTTTATTCGACCCATATTCGAGTTTGTTTGATTACTGCCAGAACAGCAGCATGGCATTCCAGCAACAACAACAAAAACTCTCGAATGTGTTAAAATCATTATCGAATGCTTAAGACTGCCATGTTTCCGTGCCGGTCGTCGAGCTGAAAATATTGTTATACTTTGTCTCTTCGTCTTCTTCTTCTTCTTCTTTCTTTCCATGTTTGTCGCTGGAAGAAACGAAAGCCCATTTTCGTCGTGGAGATTTCTGATGCGCCGACATTTCGGCATGGGCTGCTCCCGTATCCATTCTACCATGCCTATTCCATATATCGGACGTGCCGTGCCATTGTTAATGGAATTACGGTTGTGTGTTTCGAGTGCGTTTACAAGCAAATTGCCTTACACGTTTACATGCGTCACAGGAAGGTCCCATTCAATTTTTGGCAGTGTCTCAATGTTCGGCAAATGTTCTCTACCTCGGTGTCATCCATCGGATCGAGCCCAAGTCTCTTTCTGCGTATTTAACGCATCGTCTGCGTGATTATCCAATGCACTGGTGCGCATCAGCACTATTTGAGCGAACCTAACCGAATCGTCATTATTTTAGTTTTATTTTTTTGTTTTTTTTTTCTATTTAAAATATTTTGCGCAAAATTTCAATCTTTTTGAACCGCATGGGCGCTGCACAGAGCCGCTATTGTACCAGCAGACAGAAACTCAGCATGTGCCAGCACATGATTTTCGGAAAAACGTCAACAAACAATGACAACATCACTGTTATAACAACAATCATCGTAATTTCAACAATGAATCGTTCAACTTGTGATTTTCGCCCGAACAATTGACAATGCGAACAATGTTTTACGATTTAATACGCTTTTGTTTTATCGAAAGCATTCTCAAAGGTACGAATGTACTGATGGCTGGATGCCGCTTTTGATGTGATTACCATTTGATTATTATTTTCGCGCCGTACAACGTGAAATTCAGTTTGTTTTCGTAATCAATCTTAGAATCGAATCCTTTCATTTGCGGCTAAAGCAATGGCGTGCGTTTTTTGTTCGTTATTAAGCACTAGTGCATGTGCGTCTTCATTTGCCTTCTGAATGGATTATTTCTTAATTAAATTGACGGTCGTGCTGTTTTGGAAATGTTAGCGAACGTCGGAAAACTGATCATAATTAACGATGAATGATGCCAAAAGTTTGTAATGCGATGGCAAATTGTGCTCGCGTGAAATTTTGTCGAAAAAGGTCGCTCGGAATCTGAAACCAAATCTGAAATCGAATCCGAGTCCGAATCCGAATCTAAATCCAAATTCGGATGTAAATCGAACGAAACTGAATCCGATGCCGTTACATGCATTCGACATTTGTGCTAGGGAAAATATAGGCAAAACTAAACCGCCTTCAGGAATGTTTGTTTATGCTTCGTGGAGGCGAGTTAGAGCCGGATTATTTGTGATTCATTTATGCGGAGTCAGAGCGTCGAGCAGCTTGCTCTGCGGCGCCGAAAATCTTGTGAAAAATACCCGAAAAGAACAACCGTCACGCCATGCACATGATCTGAATGGTCAGAACAGTCAATTCTGTCCGTTCAGTCGAAATGACACGAAATCCAAATGAAGTGAGACGAGAGATCAATTTCCAATATCGGCTTGTGGATTCTGTCACATTTGAGAAATCAACTATTTATCGCTCGTAAATGTCGTTTGGATATTGGGAAAAAAACGTTTCTCTGATGTTAGTCATTCGTTTCGAAAGAGATGAGCTCGCTCGCATTTGAAAGGTTTTTTATTTTGCTTCTTTCGATCTGAAATAAGCATCTTGCAACAGCAACGATGACAAAACTGGCTAAGCAGCCGTTATTTCAGATGGGTTTTGCAAGACTGTGTCTTATCAACGATCCGAATACAATGAACCACCGATGAAATGTATTCTGAACGATGCAACTGAAAAGGAGGGAGAGAGAGAAGGAGAGAGAAAATGAATCGATTTGCTTTCTCGGGCAATGGCTCTTTTCGCCCGATTTTGTATCAAACATTTCTTCGAACATGGAATGTACATTGCACTTGTGTTGTGAGTGTTGTGGTGTGCATGACGTCGAATGGCTGTCGAGTTCATGTGTCGATCTTTAACATGCAATTTCGTTTATTCCGAAAGCATTTTATTGCGCTGCGTGGAAATTGAATGGAATATTATGGAATTGTTAGGAAGCATAAAATCGCTTTGTAAATCGCTTTGGAAATGACCAGAACCCATGTGGAAATGGTTGAATGAAAACGGCCGAAAAAGAAAACACATTGAATCCGACTCGGATTGGATGATGCCATTGGCTGGTGTTTACCATTCAGTCAATCAAATCGAGTAGATCGAACAGATTCAAACCGCCTTGCCAGTTTCATTGTTTTTTTCTTTTCTTCTCGTCCTCACTTCTTCTTCTTAATGGGCCATGGTTAATTGCCACACCATTATTCAAGACAATAAGCAGTGAGAACAATCACTCTACGATCGGCTTCGGAGCGGTGCACTGTTGAGGATGTTGAACAATTACTAACCAGAATGAGACATCCTTTCAAAATCATTAAACCGCATCAATTCCACGCACGCACTTCGAATGTCAATTGAAAGCGTGTTCCGTTTTACAATCGTCTCGGTTAGACGCTGCCGGGCAATAGCATCCCGCCAATCCAAAGCAATTTGGCTCGTTGTTTGTATTTTGCTTAGACCTTTGTTCCAATGTCAGTTGTATTGACTTTTTTGGAAGCTTCGATGGATGTGGAACGTTGTCAAATTCGTCTGAGAGAAAGCGCGATTTTGAAAAACGTAGTCTTGCACGAGTTTAGCTTCTCCTCAGCTGAAATATCCCCCCTATATTTTCGTACTTCCTTCATTAAAAACGATAATCCATTTCTTTACCTCGCCAAGTTGGCAGATCCAATAATTTCGAAAATATTTCCACGGTTTCCAAACCGCTTCTTAAACGGTCTCCAAGCAGTCTTCAGACGCCTTTAAGCGGTCCCCCAACCGTTCATTTTCCAACGTGAGGAGGTACTTTTCTCGAAATCATGTTGTCACGATTCGCTCCATGCAAAAGTGACAACTCTTCCAGTCCATGGTATTATCGAAGGCTCAGACCATTTTCGGGAAAGTTTTTTCCATTTTCATTCTCCAATTTCACAATTGCAGCATATGTCTCGCTGGTTTGTCAGTCGTTGTCATTGACGTCATTCGCGTCAGAACTTTCATCTTTGAGAAGAACAATCGAGCACGCGGTGTCTCATCGATTTGACAACTGATTCCTCCAAACAAAAAGTCGAACAATTATAATTCATTCGATACAACGTCGCGTACATTTTGACCTCCCACCAACCAGCTCTTTGCTCTTGCTGTCATTGCCATTGCCGAGAGTTCAACCGAACTCAAAATTGGAAATCATCCGCATATTTATTAGTTTTCGTTTTTTTTTCTCCATTTGAATATCTCGACGAGAACAGTTGAGCGAGAACGAGAACAGAGAGCAAATGGGTTCGCACTTGCGTTTGACCTAACAACAACAACAGAAAATTGTTGATTTATTCATAAAACGGAAATGGATTTATGTCATTTTGTTTGTTTCGATTGCAACAAATTCGTTTGCGATGAACGATTGGAAGCAATAGCTGGTTGATGGTGCATCGCTATGCATCGCATGCATCAAATCGCAGCAAAATTGCCAACCAAATTGCGAAACATGCTCATATTTTATGCACTATTATTTGAAGTGTTTGATTATTTACTTGGCATTTGTTAGTTCGATGAAGTTTATATCGGCAATGAATGTGGACTCATGATCATGCAAGCAAGCCCTTTTCATTGTCGCTGTTTCCCCCTTTGCCGTTTTCATCGGAATGAATAGTCAACGAAATTGTTTGCTTGTGCGCTGCCGAAAAGATAATTGATTTAATGCAATTAAATGGTGACGCTGGGTTGGGACGATTAACTGTATCACAACAATGGTGACTGGTTTGTGTAGTCACACACCAAACGACCTGTACGCCATGAAATCGTTTGCCACAAGCAATGCAGGTTATCAGCAGTGCCATACGGCAGTGCATCCTATCTAAACCATTCATGCATCCAGCTTCGGCTCATAAAATGCCCGCTTCTCCATCATTGATGATGTCCGCTTTCTGGAGTGCGGCTCGGGAATTTTGCTTATTCCATTTTCAATAAAATGGAACATTGACATTCTTTAGCGAAGGCCCCAGAGACCAGTGCCGTCGCTTCAAGCTGAGGACATGTCATATGACTTTCAGCGCTTCAACGCTTTATGAAATTCACTGAGAACTCCAATTATTCGATGCATTTCTTAGCAAAATACCACATTTCATTTGGAGGCTTAGTGAGTCGTTCCCTCGCATCTTGGATAGGTTTGTTTGTGAAAATCTCCAAATTGACATACGCACAAAACAACAACAACAACAACAACAACAACAACAACAACAAAAACGGCAGCAGAAATGAAACCGGTCACCACTACCATTGCCATCATTTTTGCACACTCATACCCGGCGAATTGAACGAAAAAAAGGTTTTGAGAAAGATCCTCATTATTTTCAATCGTCTCTGTGTGCTTATTTCGAAAAAGTTATTTGACTCGACGCATTTATAGAGTACATTCATCCCCCAGACTGGTAACCACTACACGCACACGAAATAACGTAATAGTAGCACACATACATACACACACAAACACACACACAAACACACACAGAAACACACAAACACACACACACATAACCACATATGTAAAAACACTCTCTTACACACACACTCTACTCTATTGAAACAAGAGAGAGAAAGAGAGAAAGAGAACGAAAGAAAGAGAGAGAGAGAGAGCATTGCCTCCCTCCTCCCCCCTGAATTTATATCGTTTATAGCGTTCATTGAATCACGTCATATTGTTAATTGCAAGCAAAATGCTCGGTTCTGTTCAGAAAGCATACGGTCACACACTCTCACACATGCATACGGTCACACGCACACAAATTCAAGATCGGCGGAGTATGCGCATAGCTCACCAGATGAATGGTGGTTGGCACAAATACACACACTCACTCTCTTACACACACTCACTCACCCACACACCCACAAAATTTTGATTGTACGCAAGCCGGGTATGTAATATCAAAGGCGACGATAACAACAAACATTTTCCTATTTTTTCCTTAGCAATAACACTGGCACAACACTGACATTGTATTCAAAATAATAAATTCAAACGATATCGAATCAACTCGACGCCATGCTTGTTTGCGACACGATGTGATGCGATGATGGTAATAGTGGTGGTGATGGTGACGAGGACAATGCGACTCGGATGCTCGCATTCTATGTGATGCTGCTGTATGAACGCAAGCACCGTGTACATGACAGAATGACAGTGGTGCTGGTGCTGGTAACTATGGCTGGCTATAGGGCTATGGGTCTATGGACTAAGGCGATGGCAGTATCAGAACCTTTAATATCCGAGCCGACATTAACATCCACATCAAGTGTATGAATGTGCGAGTATGAAACACAGCAATACGAATAATGACGAAAAGCATCGTCGTAGCCGTATCTCGCCCATTACCAAATAGCGAAAAAAGGGGGATGATATTTTATATCGAGATTATGTTTGTGTGCTTGCTGAGGTACAATTCGAATATCGGATGGAAGGCAGAGGAAAAAATATGCTCAAACTGAAATATATTTCAGTCGATCGTCGAGTTCTGTTTGCATCATTAGTGCGTTTCAGTGGTTGGTGGATTGTGTGCGTTTCAGAATCGCGTTCACTGTTTGCCGTCAATTCCGTTTTTTTCCTTTGGAGTTTCTTCATTTCTTTTTTCATTTTCATTTTGTGTTGTTTTCGTTGTTTTCGTTGCTCCTTCGGTCCTGGCATTTAGCATATTCTGTTTTCTGGAGCTTGAAGTTCAGTTTCAGCTCAGTGTGCTCCCGTTTCGGCAATTCCGTGATACGGTAGTGGTGGTTTCGTCTGCTACGACGCTCTGTGTATGTGTGCACACATGTGTGTGTGTATGTGTGAGCGAGTCGAATGAAAACAATAGTTTAGAATGAGTGAATGAGCACTTAATGATTAATTGCAAAAATGGCTGGCAGACAGAATGCTTTTGAGATTTTCGAGAGAAATTTTCCACTTGCTAGGCCGATGCAAAACCATTTTCCTTACGTTTCACAAATATTGATGACGACAACGACAACGACAACAGCCAAGACAATGAAGTGGAGTTCAGCGTAGAGACAAACAAAAAAAATGAAAGAAGGAAATTATCAAAGCAAGTCATCATCTCGGATGCATCTCGGTGCACTGAATGGGTTCTCTTCGTGTCCCGATGAATTCATTCCCGTAAAATGATTGTTTCCTCGGCACATTAACGAGCACACACCAAGCGCAATTACTTTCCTCGTAGACTGCCGCTTTGTCGGTCTATCACAGTACGCTGTACGATAGTCCCTCGCATCGTCTTGGTGTGAGTGTCAGCAACTTGGCGAGATTTTGCCAAAAGCCGCCACTCCGTTCATGCTTGTGAGAATTTTCTGAAGAAAACGATTACGTCGAGCAACTACTGTCGATGACAATCAACGTTTTGCGGTGCATAGCAGCACAGGAGAACCGTTTTTTTTCCTCCAATTGCCAATTTCGGTTTCTGGTGTGCCCGTTTGTGTCGTTTGAGGCGAACAAATGACATCAGCCCTATACTCGAATCGTTGTCATGTCGCTCGTGTTGTGTGCAATTGCTGGTGAATTTGTTGATTGGTTTTTGCCCATCGTAGAAGTTTTCATTTTCAATCATCGTCTCCACTCGTTGGCTTCAATGTCGGCTTTCGCTCCGACTTCGGCTTTGTCGAAACACACACATGGAACATCATCCTGTCGCCAACCGAATACATATCCCATCCAATTTTCACAAACTTTTACTTCCAGGCAATGATTTTCGTGCCACGGCTCGTTGGTTAGTCAACGCCAACGAAATTTCATTGTTTTTCCGGCGTCAATTCTGCGATGAAACATTATAAATATTCAGATTCTGAATCGATCGGTGTGAAGCTTTGAAGAACTGCGCTTTTTTGTGGTTTTGTTTCTGTTGTCGTTGCTGCTTGCTCGGATTGAAATCAAGTGCGTTAATTGTGTGTTGTGGTGGATTTAGTCTCGCAGCTTCAGCTGGAATGTGGAATAAAAGCGAAAACGAAGGCATGGAAATACAATGGTGAGTTTCATAGACCAGAGCTTGTTCCCCGTCGATCTGCTCGCATTGCGACTGATTGAAATTGGACCTTTTCGATAACAAAATGCATGACATTTCCGTTTCGCATTAAATTCGAAACGAGAACAACTAAACTAAACTAGATCAACCAAATAAAACCGAAAATTGAAATAAATTTCATTGACGGCGGTTCATTATCACACATGCAATGTCGTAGCCGCCCCCCAACGATCATCGCATTGTACGGCCGTGCAACACACATAGCAGTTAAACGGTTTGTTTTCAATTTTCGTTCTAAATTTTCTATTCAGCAGCCTGTCTCGCATATTGAAACAGCACAGAGCACAGAAGAAAAGTGCTGAATGAAAAAAAAAGAACAAATATGGATCAAATTACAGCACTCCGGGAACGAGCAAACGATTGATCAAAAATGCTAAGCGTTAAAATTACGGTAATTTGGAGCGCAAGAACGCCGAACAACTCCATTCACTTGATTTCGATCTTAATGTGTTAAATACTTAATGATAAAACCAAATGAGAAAAAACCGTGGCTGTCGAAGAGCGTGCGCATTGAGACAATGGCCGGCGCAGAAACGGCATTGGTTCACAATGAACTGACGGCGGAATTATGTTTCGGATGGCAATCGAGAAACCGATTCCTGATCGCCAGTGGTACCGTTGATGTGCGCGCACCTTCAAAATAGATGAATAATGAAGACATCAAGGAAATTAAGCAAATAAATCTCCGAAATCTGGGAAGCGATTCGCCACTCAATGTTATCGTTTGGCAATCAACGTTGACCCCCGTCATCATCATCATTGTCGTGGGTCTGGCTGGGCCGTGTCAGTAAACATTGTCGATCATCCCAGAGTACAATAACCGGCCCAGATGTTGATTACCTTTTAAAATAAATTAGCTCTTCAGCATAGTTTTCGTGCGGTCGACTGTTGGTTATCATCAGAGGCCATGCGAACCACCGAGAAACTCCGCCGATGCCCCGGACGGACTACCGTGACTGACACGCCAACCGACTAAACAGACTATTATTGTTTATTGTTTGTTGTTGTTAATGAAGATTCAGTAAAATTGTATGAATTTCCCTCCAGTAGTTTAGCTGGATGGATGAGCATGCGTGCACGTTGGCTTTTTCTCATTTCGATGCCTCTTCTGCTTGCCTGCTCGTCCGTCCGCGTGTTCGTTGTTCCTCGTCAGTCATTCTCGGTTGAACCTTTTTCTCTTTTTTTTTCGCGTTTTCATTGAAATCATTTCTTGTTTTGCGCCATTTCACATTGTTGTTGGTGCACGGTGGCGGCTGATATATTTTTTGCAGTAGCTCGTCCAACACACACCGAAAAATTCTATCAACATTTTCCACAGCCGCAGCCCATCGTGGAAGCGAAAACAAACAACCGAAATGCGGAACGCACAAAATTCACATCACTCACACACGCACGTATCGAAAACGATAGAGAGACGAAGCCTGTGATTTTCATTAAATAGAAAATAGCATGCTATGCATTGCACATTAAATCGGGGCATCGAATCTTCGAGTCTGAATCGATGTTTGAATTTGAATTTGAATCTGAAATTGTGATAATGATGAGAGATACCGTGCCGTGTGCCGTGGCGATAGTCGTTTTCGTTTGGGTGATGGGTGTTCGCCCAACGATGAGGCACAATGAAGCCAAAACCAGACAGCCAGCGCCGCAACCAAAATCTACCAAAGCATCGAAACTCAACCGACAAAGCAAACAATCATCAAACATTCAGAAGGAGCTCCGAGTCCATTCAATCTCGTCGTGTGTTTGACGCATAGAACCCAGTTTTTTCTACATTTTTTTTTTCATTCACTCCGGTCGTGTGCGTCTGTTTCAGTCATTTTTCATTGAAATTTATCTCGCAGCGTGGGAGTTTTGTTTTCATTTTTTTTTTAAACTATTTTTTATCTATTTTTCAATTTTTTTTTTTCGTGTTTTTCTCTGCTGTTTGTTCCTTCAATCGCTTCTTGGCAAACCATTTTCCATTCATGTTTCGGTTTCTTTTCTCTCTTTTTCATTTCGCATTGACCACACCGCCACATGGTGGCTTCATGTCACGTCGTCATCTTCAGCACAGCATAGGCTCGATTAATTTATCAGATTGTTTATGAAACAGTAATCATCTGAACGGGCAGTCGGAGCGTAATGCACACATGAAGATTCTGTTCGGATTTCTCTTTAGTGTTTGCATCGTTGTCCATTCGTCGTCGTTGCCATTAAAGCATCAAAGTTGTCTCATGCGTCTCAAGCGTCTCAAGCGTCTCATACGTCTCATTACTAAACGGCATTTGGAACATTCAAACATTCAAATGATGATGATTTCATGTTTGCCATTCGATTTTCGGATTGGTCCAACTGTTTTTGAACCGACGGCCGAGCACACAGTTCCGACAGGCCACAAAATCATAATTTAAATTTATTCAATTTGAAATGCGACACAACCGAGCATCGTCTAGTTGGTTTCAAACATGATGTTGCTCAATTCCTGGTTGTTGCTGCTGCTGCAGCAGAGGCGCGGTCACATCGGAATCGTCTCAATAAATACCGGCCGAAAGCCATTGGGCACACTTGTCAATGTTGGTTTTCGATTCTCGAACATCATCGCAGAGAGCAACGAAGATAACGCCAACCGAAATTGCATGGACACGCAATGCATTGGTTGACAGCGGATTCGAGTGGTGGCTCGGCCACATGAAAGTGCTTATTTTGGTACAGCAATTCCGTTCCGTCCATCTCAATCGGTTTATTGTAAACTCCTTTGAAGCCCCAATTCGCTGGTCGGTGCCTCGGATCAATTCAGCACCCATCAAATGGAGCTCGCAAAACGAAGCGACATTGTCGCATTCAATTTCGCCTCCTCGGTGCTACTCAACCGAAACCTTAGCCATATTCTAAATCGATTTGCATCGCAAAAAAGGCAACGCATAATTACAGCGTCTGGATCGAATTTTTATTGTGATAGCGACCGCCGGGTTAGTCATTTGTTCAGAGCGTTGCTGGTTGAGATGCCACCATTCAGTTCGACTGCGACTTGTTCAGCAGATGTCTTGTCTTGAAATCAAGACGTGAAGGCTGACTTCGCTAATAGCGTTAGCGCGCTAACTTTACCAAAACAATTAGCGGTTAGCGTTAGCGAATCTAGTTTTAGCGCGCTAATGGCCAGCCTTCCAATTATTGGAAGCATTCTCCATCACTTTTGCTCAAAACCGACATTGATTCAATAATAAATAATCGACTATGTTGTGTTGGTTGGCGGTCCGCCCTTTCGACTTCGAAAGGCCAACACATGCATCGATAATCCACACCGTCGAGTGTCATATCGAGCGCGGGCCATGATGCATGGATGCCGTGATCGGCGTCTAGTAGGTAACATCCTACAAATATTTTTCAAACTTTCATCAATTTTATTAAAATCATAAATTCCGTGATTTCCGTTTGGATTGTTTGACGTCAAAGAACCGGGCTCTTGTTCGTGGACCGACTGGATGTCGTTGTGTTTTGTTGATGTTTGACATTTTATCAGGAATTTTATCAAGCCAAGTGTTACGGCTATGCCCAACGCCCATTGAAGCGCCCACATGCTAATTGATCGGTAGATACACCGCCAGCGACACGGCAACACTCGACAAGCTACTTAACCAGTCGATGGTGAACAAACCCATTGCGATTCAACGTGATCGGCCACCGACCATCACGGACAACAATTGCGAATAATTCATTTGCGAAGCGACACAGATGAATAAACGACGGGAAGAGAGCGGCGGCAAATCGAATTTCTTTTTTGCGCCGGTCCGTATTTCTTCTGCGGTCGATGTTGACTGGTGGTCCGGGAGCGTCAATCGCCAAGCGCTGGAACATTCTTCAGATTTCGCGCACTCGACCATTGTCATTGTTGATAGTTTGCTCAATCGTTGGTCGATCTCTTTTCGAAAACGGTTCCAGTGACTTGGATGGTACGGATGGCTCCAACAGTTCGGACGGTTTGTCGTTACGATTTTCATAATTTGGATTTTTGGTACGTGGGCATTGTTACGACAATGGCGGCATTTGAGGTTGTTGGTTTTTTTTCTTCATCATTTGCTTTTCCTCTCTTTTTTCTCCGTTCCATTCTTTGTCTTCGTTTTGTTGTTTGTTGCGTCGACCGGCCTCCATTCGATCGTTTCGAGATTGTGACCATGAGACAAACGACGACCAGAATTTCTACTTGAATTGAATTAAATTGATGATTTTCGTTTGTTTTCGTTTCGGCCTGGCACAGTTCAAAAGCGTGCGTGCATCACTGAAGATGCTCCGATCCGACTATAAGCAAGTGCGATAATCACTAGTTTTGTCCAAAATTTGTTGAGCGAAAGTTGCTTGATCTCGATCGAAGATCGTGATTTGTTTCGTTTTTCTCTCTTTCTTCTGATTGGACTGTCCGACATTTTGTGTGCTACCGCGTTCGCACGTGCAGTCAGCGGAGCCAACATTTGGCCAACGGTCTGATTATGACAAAACAAACAGCAATCCAATTGAAACACCCTTCGGAGACATTGACGCTCATCGAGCCTTGCCGATGACGAGGCAAACGTGTAGTTCGAATGGCTCAATTGCGGCGTGCCATCGTCAAACGCGTCATATTGCCGACGAATGACAATGCAAACATTCGAGAATTTCTATTTGAACGCCAGCGCCAGAACGGAAGGCCAACAAATTGAAATTTGTCGATGTGCGGTGACGGGGATCATCTGACTGAGGCACCAGGTCTAGATTGCTCGGTAATTTCACGCTGACTCCGAATCGAGCATTAATAATTTGACCGAATGTCCAAAAATGGGCATGAAAAAGCCATTCTACAGCCAAATTGGCGCGACCGACCGAAGCAATGATAAGAAAAATATCGCGGTTGATTCCAAAAAAAAAAATGAAAATGGCACGCCATGATTTTGGCGAGCGACCAACCGACAAACTCATCGCCAGTTTGTGTGTCCAATACATCCGCCCGCCAGGGTCATTGCAATTGCGGCGGCCAACCAAACATTTGTTTTGTGTTTGCCCATTTCCACTTTCGGCTTTTTCGTGCATGTTTCGCGCATCGTCACACTGGGTTGAGCACCGAAATTAAATAACACTCTGGCTATATTGAATTCAAACATTCATTCTTCATCGGCGTCGCTTTTATTTTTGGCCGGAAGAGAAACGTGAATGATTTGTGGTTGAGGTCGTTTTTTCATCGGGCGTCAGAGTCCTAGCATCGTCCCATCGTTCCCAATGACAAACCTCCATTCTTATCGATTGCATTTACCAACTCCCCCTCGATTGAGCAAACGATTGAGCCATTGCCCGAAAACACTTGATGAAAATAATCAGCTTGGCGAAAAAGCGAAAAAAAACGTTAATGATCGCAAAAAAATGGGGCGTCGTGTGCTCGGTCGTACCAGCAGCACTGTTTGCCAGGCGATGTCCCCGACTCTCGCGACTCATCACCGAATTGCGAATGAGCAGTCACCGAACTACCCACACTCGCGGCAAGTGTTTGAATAGGCCGAAACTACATTCACAATTTCATCGCAAAGTCAAATAGTCGCCACCGAATCGATGGCCTAAACGAGCTGTTGCTTGACTTCGATTGTCCCGATCACATCGAAGACTTACGGTGCGGTCCGATGGATGAACAAATATTTATTGTGCGTTTCTTTTCGCAATTCACCCGAAATCCTATTAAACGTCTTTTTCTTTTGACATTCCAGGTATGTGCGATCGGAAGGCTTCACTATTTGTGATTTTGAGCGCCTCGGCGTGACGTAAGTTTTTCTCGAGACGATTTAATTTGAACTAAGCGATTTGCGTAGCGGACGTGATTCTCATGGAGCCCGACAACTATTCCCTTCAGCATTGTGGCGGCAAAGCCCAAGATGCATCGCGCACAGACGCGGATATGTGAACAAATATGTTTGAGGATTATTAAACGGTGGCGAGCGAAACAGCGAGCGATTTTAGTCAAACTGGAATGGCTGTGGTCAAATCCGAGGAGAATTTATTGAACAATAAATGCAATTCGTTTCATTCGCGATAGTTCACTGCAACGAATCGATTTTGAGGAGGGCCATTACGACGAAATTCCCCCAAACAAATTGAACGAAAAATAAAAGAAATCGAAATTTGGCTGGTACCGTTGAGAAAAACAACGATGATGTCGCGACGTTATCAATCCGATGGCTGACATTCCAGCCCAGTGGCAAACATCAGAAATACGCGTTACGGTAAAAATAGAAAAGCCCCACTGAATGCATAAGTGGCAGCATCTGACGAACGATATTTTTGGCCGAGAACATCGAAACTGACATCAAATTATGAGAATTCATTAAGAAAAATGACGAACACGAACTGCAATCGCATTCGGAAAGGTCCACGTCATTCCAGTTTGATTTCATTCGAGTATCGCCCAACAAGCGTGCCCTGGTGTTAATTAAGCCCCACTGTAAATTAATTGGCTCGGAATAGGCTTGATGTTGAGAGATCAGGCCATGGCTTGGCATCATTATCTGTCGATGATGGGCCTCGGTCTGGGTCTGGGTCTGTGGGCATCTCGATGCCGTTTTGCAAGCTAAATTTACCAGCTCTTATGTCTGCCACACATCATTCCTGGCCGATAGTAAACAGCTAGCGATTTCTGTCAGTCGACCGGATTCGACCCGATCCAAATTTGCTGGCAGTCGAAAATGGTTTTCGTTTTAGTCATTTTGCGCCAGTCTATTCCTTTCGTGCTATGTATTCTCTCGTCTTATTTTCCTTTGCCTCGATCGGTCGGTCGTATATGTTTTTTTTTTCGTATTGACTTCGATCAAATATGATATTTCTAGGAATGGTCCGCCTTTAACGGCCGAGCAACAGATGCAGCCGTCCAACGTCACTCATAAGAAAAATGGGAAATCCATTCAATGGCAAAAGAAAAAAAAAACATGAAGAATGGACAAAATATGAATTTGGCTCGAACCAAATCGTCTGTGTGTGTTGGTATGTTGTTGCATATAAATCGTTGTGAAGATGATGCTGTCTGAATGCGGTATTGCACACTCAATTTCGACACACGTACAATATTCTCGATGCCCATACTCGAGCTGCAGACTGATCTTGGATGCGCTATTTGTTAGTTGGCATTTAGCCAACTCCGAGCTCAAACGATGCAATGTAACGGCTGTTTTGTACGTTGACGGATATACTGGTCCCGCAAAGTGAATATTACTCACAACACGCATAGTCATAAACTTCAATTGTTGTTTTTCACGAAATGCGTTACATTGGCACCAGCTATACGGGCATATTTCTATATTGAGTACTGGCTTTCTGCTGCTGACATTGTCGTTGCCGTCGTTTTCGAGTGCCATCCGAAGACAACTTGATTTTGTTCACTCGAGTTTATTTTAAGTTTCACGACGGAAAATGGATCATTTCGGTCGAATTTGAATTTGGTCTCCCACAATCAGCCACATCGTTCATAGATCATTCAAGCTTTCGAAGAAGCTTTTAGTCCAGACATCACTTGAGATATCAAATGGTGCGATGTTCGGTCGCCGGAGCAGAAAGCAACTTCAACGCGCAGCGATATGTTTTTTAGTCATCACCAGTACTAGATCACATCTTCTGAACAGCGATCTCTCTATTCAAACAAGACGAGAAGCCATCGCGATTCATGCGCGGCTTGTTGCAGGCGATTCTATTCCGCGGTGACTACCAGGCGTAAAAAAGCTCATAAGCTTCACCAAGTTCCAAAAAATTCACATAGAGGTCGCCACATGATCGACGGGTGGAGATCGATTGCCACCTGTGGGAAGGCCAAATGCGGCAGTAGCTGCTCGCATACATGCCCTACGCTCAACAACCGGCCAATTTGCCCAGCGATATGTGCACAAATTGTGGGGATGGTGCGAAAAACGAAGTTAGTTTTCAATGGGGGCGAGTAATAGAGAGAGAACCCAGCGGTTTCCTTTTCAACAAACTCGTGACGAGAAATTGAATACTGATAAAAAAATAAAATAAAATTAGAAACGAATCTTCTTCAACCCCCAAGACGTTATCTTCTGATTCATTGACCGTTAATGATCGAACGCAAACTATATTCCAACGAAAAATGATAATGATGGCGCAATCGCCATCGATAAAATGTCAAATTATGAAACGAGATACTCCCAGCCTGTTTGACGATTTCGACACAATGTGTCACCTTCGCGATGCCATCGGATTGATTGACAACGAACCCTGTCCAGTTTGATAATCTGCTCCGCGTAGTATGAATATTTCCATTTTTTTTAGCTCGATGGCAAACAAGACGCATAATCTCATGTGATCAATGTGATTAGCCTTATGTAATTTGAGCATCGTTTCAGGCATAATATTGATGGGCATTTAATTACAATCGCGTCTTTTTGCTTGTCTCACATCGGTCGCCGTTTACTCGTCCGCATTATTATCGATGTATGCCTCAGTATCTTTCTATCTTTCTCTTTTTTTAGCTACTTTTCAGCTTGTCTCACTTTTCCCTGTCTCTCCATTATTCACACCAACACTCGAGTCGGATAAAAGTAAAAGCAATGAAAATCAAATCAAAAACCTAGAGCGTACGATGGTCGAACACTCGAAATTAAATCAAAGGCGAATAAAAAGCAATTAGCGTGTGCCGGTTCGCCATGGTGTCAGTGGGACGGTGACAATGCAAATGGGTTTTTCATAATCAACAAGTGTACCGGGCACGCCTCGGACAATTAAAAGGCAAGCAGACTATAACAACTTATTGTGCGTTCGGTCGCAATGAGGATGAAGAATCTCAATAATCGCAACGATTATCAATGTCGCCTGGCGGACTGTCTTCTTTGAAATTGCATAATCGCCCGTTTGGATATTCCTCTTTGAGCAATTTTCTTCTATTACACACACAAGCATCCGAAATTCTGCTTTCGCCGTCTCGTCGTCGAGACCCGATTGAACTCCATCTCGGCTTTTCAGCTGTATGAATATCATTTGACATCACATCGACAAGCCCCCGGGGAAAATTTGCTAGTTTCTTTCCGATCTGAAAAATTCTAAAAGCACTTACAAAAGAATGAAAATCAGTAGAGACTAACACGATCCGCCTGAATGAGCATGTGTTTTGGTCCTAATTTGAAGTTGTATGATCGGAATAACAAACATTTGCTGAACGAGACAAAGACTGGAAATGATTTCAAATGCCTACGGACCGTTTTCACATCGGGTCAAGTCTCGTTCATCAGTTCGGCTCTGGCTGATGATTAAATAGTACTTAACTCCAGATCGGAAGCGGCCACTTTGGATGGCGAATGAGGCTTTGATTTCCGGTCGCCACGAAATCTATTTCAATTCGAAACCGATCTTCGAACGATGAGTTCACAAGTGCCGCAAAGCCGCACAATCTGAGGCTCCTTCATCCGCATTCGAATGAGAAACCTAGTCTTCGAGATCAATCTGAATTTCTGTAAATTTTTCAATGAATTTGTTGATTGATTATACGATTTTGGATTCAACCAAGGGCCAAATAGTTTGTCGCGACTCTTTCGGTCGTTCGAATACTGCTGCTGCTTTTGTTGTTGATTATTGGGGGTGGTGCGATGGTGGCTGAATTGAATTATGAACATTTCCATGAAATTTTGACTTTTACAGATCAACTCGAAGGAAAATCGATAACTGGAAAAGTTTTCCAGCTATCGATTTCCCTCCGAGTCGCAGAGGAAAACACGACGAACGTGAAAGGACACTCAGCATGACGCTCGGATTCGGTTCGGTTCAGTTCAGTTCAGTTCGGTTCGGTTCGGTTCGGTTCGGTTCGGTTCGGTTCGGTTCGGTTCGGTTCGGTTCGGTTCGGTTCGGTTCGGT